>JANCRA010000296.1:0-96043 GCA_024362935.1 Setophaga petechia
GAATACTTCCTGGAATACTTCCTGGAATTCTTTTTTCCTTTTCTTCTTTCCTAGCATACATACTTCCTTCCTTCTTTCCTTCTTTCCTTCTCCCCTTCTTTCTTAACTTCTTTCCTTCCTTCCCTCCTTGCTTCTTTCCTGCCTTCCTGGAATACTTCCTGCAATACTTCCTTCCTTCCTTCGATTTTGGACTACTTCATGGAATACTTCCTGTAATGCTTCCTGAAATACTTCCTTCCTTCATTTCTTCCTTCCTGGAATACATGCTTCCTTCTTTCCTTCTTACCTTCCTTCCTTCTTACCTTCCTTCCTTTCTGGAATACTTCCTGGAATACTTCCTGGAATACTTCCTGGAATTCTTTTTTCCTTCCTTCTTCTTTCCTAGCATACATACTTCCTTCCTTCTTTCTTTCTTTCCTTCTCCCCTTCTTTCTTAACTTTTTTCCTTCCTTCCCTTCTTGCTTCTTTCCTTCCTTCCTGGAATACTTCCTGCAATACTTCCTTCCTTCCTTCCTTCCTTCCATTTTGGACTACTTCCTGGAATACTTCCTGTAATGCTTCCTGAAATACTTCCTTCCTTCATTTCTTCCTTCCTGGAATACATGCTTCCTTCTTTCCTTCTTACCTTCCTTCCTTCTTACCTTCCTTCCTTTCTGGAATACTTCCTAGAATTCTTCCTGTTATACTTCCTGGAATACTTCCTGGAATTCCTTTTTCCTTCTTTTCTTCTTTCCTAGCATACATACTTCCTTCCTTCTTTCCTTCTTTCCTTCTCCCCTTCTTTCTAAACTTTTTTCCTTCCTTCCCTTCTTGCTTCTTTCCTTCCTTCCTGGAATACTTCCTGCAATACCTCCTTCCTTCCTTCCCTCCATTTTGGACTACTTCATGGAATTCTTCCTGTAATGCTTCCTGAAATACTTCCTTCCTTCATTTCTTCCTTCCTGGAATACATACTTCCTTCTTTCCTTCTTACCTTCCTTCCTTCTTACCTTCCTTCCTTTCTGGAATACTTCCTGGAATACTACCTGGAATACTTCCTGGAATTCTTTTTTCCTTCTTTTCTTCTTTCCTAGCATACATACTTCCTTCCTTCTTTCCTTCTTTCCTTCTCCCCTTCTTTTCTTAACTTCTTTCCTTCCTTCCCTCCTTGCTTTTTTCCTTCCTTCCTGGAATACTTCCTTCAATACTTCCTTCCTTCCTTCCATTTTGGACTACTTCCTGGAATACTTCCTGTAATGCTTCCTGAAATACTTCCTTCCTTCATTTCTTCCTTCCTGGAATACATACTTCCTTCTTTCCTTCTTACCTTCCTTCCTTCTTACCTTCCTTCCTTTCTGGATTACTTCTGGAATACTTCCTGGAATACTTCCTGGAATTCTTTTTTCCTTCTTTTCTTATTTCCTAGCATACATACTTCCTTCCTTCTTTCCTTCTTTCCTTCTCCCCTTCTTTCTTCACTTCTTCCTTCCTTCCCTCCTTGCTTCTTTCCTTCCTTCCTGGAATACTTCCTGCAATACTTCCTTCCTTCCTTCCTTCCATTTTGGGACTACTTCCTTGAATACTTCCTGTAATGCTTCCTGAAATACTTCCTTCCTTCATTTCTTCTTCCTGGAATACATACTTCCTTCTTTCCTTCTTACCTTCCTTCCTTCTTACCTTCCTTCCTTTCTGGAATACTTCCTGGAATTCTTCCTGGAATACTTCCTGGAATACTTCCTGGAATACTTCCTGGAATTCTTTTTTTCCTTCTTTTCTTCTTTCCTGACATAGATACTTCCTTCCTTCTTTCCTTCTTTCCTTCTCCCCTTCTTTCTTAACTTCTTTCCTTCCTTGCCTCCTTGCTTCTTTCCTTCCTTCCTGGAATACTTCCTGCAACGCTTCCTTACTTCCTTCCATTTTGGACTATTTCATGGAATACTTCCTGTAATGCTTCCTGAAATACTTCCTTCCTTCATTTCTTCCATCCTGGAATACATGCTTCCTTCTTTCCTTCTTACCTTCCTTCCTTCTTACCTTCCTTCCTTTCTGGAATACTTCCTGGAATACTTCCTGGAATACTTCCTGGAATACTTCCTGGAATTATTTTTTCCTTCTTTTCTTCTTTCCTAGCATACATACTTCCTTCCTTCTTTCCTTCTTTCCTTCTCCCCTTCTTTCTTCACTTCTTTCCTTCCTTCCCTCCTTGCTTCTTTTTTTCCTTCCTGGAATACTTCCTGCAATACTTCCTTCCTTCCTTCCATTTTGGACTACTTCCTGGAATACTTCCTGTAATGCTTCCTGAAATACTTCCTTCCTTCATTTCTCCTTCCTGGAATACATACTTCCTTCTTTCCTTCTTACCTTCCTTCCTTCTTACCTTGCTTCCTCTCTGGATTACTTCCTGGAATTCTTCCTGGATACTTCCTGGAATACTTCCTGGAATTCCTTTTTCGTCCTTTTCCTTCTTTCCTAGCATAGATACTTCCTTCCTTCTTTCCTTCTTTCCTTCTCCCCTTCTTTCTTAACTTTTTTCCTTCCTTCCCTTCTTGCTTGTTTCCTTCCTTCCTTGAATACTTCCTGCAATACTTCCTTCCTTCCTTCCTTCCATTTTGACTGCTTCCTGGAATACTTCCTGTAATGCTTCCTGAAATACTTCCTTCCTTCATTTCTTCCTTCCTGGAATACATACTTCCTTCTTTCCTTCTTACCTTCCTTCCTTCTTACCTTCCTTCCTTTCTGGAATACTTCCTGGAATACTTCCTGGAATACTTCCTGGAATTATTTTTTCCTTCTTTTCTTCTTTCCTAGCATACCTACTTCCTTCCTTCTTTCCTTCTTTCCTTCTCCCCTTCTTTCTTCACTTCTTTCCTTCCTTCCCTCCTTGCTTCTTTCCTTCCTTCATGGAATACTTCCTGCAATACTTCCTTCCTTCCTTCAATTTTGGACTACTTCCTGGAATACTTCCTGTATGCTTCCTGAAATTTTTCTTCCTTCATTTCTTCCTTCCAGGCATACATGCCTTCCTTCTTTCCTTCTTACCTTCCTTCCTTTTTACCTTCCTTCCTTTCTGAAATATTTCCTTGAATACTTCCTGGAATACTTCCTGGAATTCTTTTTTCCTTTTCTTCTTTCCTAGCATACATACTTCCTTCCTTCTTTCCTTCTTTCCTTCTCCCCTTCTTTCTTAACTTCTTTCCTTCCTTCCCTCCTTGCTTCTTTCCTGCCTTCCTGGAATACTTCCTGCAATACTTCCTTCCTTCCTTCGATTTGGACTACTTCATGGAATACTTCCTGTAATGCTTCCTGAAATACTTCCTTCCTTCATTTCTTCCTTCCTGGAATACATGCTTCCTTTTTTCCTTCTTACCTTCCTTCCTTCTTACCTTCCTTCCTTTCTGGAATACTTCCTGGAATACTTCCTGGAATACTTCCTGGAATTCTTTTTTCCTTCTTTTCTTCTTTCCTAGCATACATACTTCCTTCCTTCTTTCTTCTTTCCTTCTCCCCTTCTTGTTCACTTCTTTCCTTCCTTCCCTCCTTGCTTCTTTCCTTCCTTCCTGCAATACTTCCTGCAATACTTCCTTCCTTCCTTCCTTCCTTTTTGGACTACTTCCTAGAATACTTCCTGTAATGCTTCCTGAAATAATTCCTTCCTTCATTTCTTCCTTCCTGGAATACATTCTTCCTTCTTTCCTTGTTACCTTCCCCTTCCTTCTTACCTTCCTTCCTTTCTGGAATACTTCCTGGAATTCTTTCTGGATTACTTCCCGGAATACTTCCTGGAATTTCCTTTTTCCTTCTTTTCTTCTTTCGTAGCATACATACTTCCTTCCTTCTTTCCTTCTTTCCTTCTCCCCTTCTTTTCTTAACTTTTTTCCTTCCTTCCCTCTTGCTTCTTTCCTTCCTTCCTGGAATACTTCCTGCAATACTTCCTTCCTTCCTTCCCTTCCATTTTGGACTACTTCCTGGAATACTTCCGTAATGCTTCCTGAAATACTTCCTTCCTTCATTTCTTCCTTCCTGGAATACATACTTCCTTCTTTCCTTCTTACCTTCCTTCCTTCTTACCTTCCATTCTTTCTGGAATACTTCCTGGAATACTTCCTAGAATACTTCCTTGAATACTTCCTGGAATACTTCCTGGAATTAGTTTTTCCTTCTTTTCTTCTTTCCTAGCATACATACTTCCTTCCTTCTTTCCTTCTTCCTTCTCCCCCCTTCTCTTCTTCTCACTTCCTTCCTTCCTTCCCTCCTTGCTTCTTTCCTTCCTTCCTGGAATACTTCCTGCAATACTTCCTTCCTTCCTTCCTTCCTTCCTTCCTTCCTTCCTTCCTTCCTTCCCCTTCCTTCCTTCCTTCCTTCCTTCCTTCCTTCCTTCCTCCTTCTTCCTTCCTTCCTTCCTTCCTTCCTTCCTTCCTTCCTTCTTCCTTCCTCCTTCCTTCCTTCCTTCCTTCCTTCCTTCCTTCCTTCCTCCTTCCTTCCTTTCCTTCCTTCCTTCCTTCCTTCCTTCCTTCTTCCTTCCTTCCTTTCCTTCCTTCCTTCCATTTGGACCACTTCCTGGAATACTTCCTGTAATGCTTACTGAAATACTTCTTCCTTCATTTCTTCCTTCCTGGAATACATACTTCCTTCTTTCCTTCTTACCTTCCTTCCTTCTTATCTTCCTTCCTTTCTGGAATACTTCCTTGGATACTTCCTGGAATACTTCCTGGAATTCTTTTTTCCTTATTTTCTTCTTTCGTAGCATACATACTTCCTTCCTTCTTTCCTTCTTTCCTTCTCCCCTTCTTTCTTCACTTCTTTCCTTCCTTCCCTCCTTGCTTCTTTCCTTCCTTCCTTGAAATACTTCCCGCAATACTTCCTTCCTTTCTTCCTTCCTTCCATTTTGGACTACTTCCTGGAATACTTCCTGTAATGCTTCCTGAAATACTTCCTTCCTTCATTTCTTCCTTCCTGGAATACATACATCCTTCTTTCCTTCTTACCTTCCTTCTTCTTACCTTCCTTCCTTCTGGGATACTTCCTGGGATACTTCCTGGAATACTTCCTGGAATTCTTTTTTCCTTCTGTCTTCTTTCCTAGCATACATACTTCCTTCCTTCTTTCTTTCTTTCCTTCTCCCCTTCTTTCTTCACTTCTTTCCTTCCTTCCCTCCTTGCTTCTTTCCTTCCTTCCTGGAATACTTCCTGCAATACTCCTTCCTTCCTTCCCTTCCATTTTGGACTACTTCCTGGAATACTTCCTGTAATGCTTCCTGAAATACTTCCTTCCTTCATTTCTTCTCCTTGCTGGAATACATACTTCCTTCTTTCCTTCTTACCTTCCTTCCTTCTTACCTTCCTTCCTTTCTGGAATACTTCCTGGAATACTTCCGGGAATACTTCCCGGAATACTTCCTGGAATACTTCCTGAATTCTTTTTTCCTTCTTTTCTTCTTTTCTAGCATACATACTTCCTTCCTTCTTTCCTTCTTTCCTTCTCCCCTTCTTTCTTCACTTCTTTCCTTCCTTCCCTCCTTGCTTCTTTCCTTCCTTCCTGGATTTCCCCCTGCAATACTTCCTTCTTCCTTCCATTTTGGACTACTTCCTGGAATACTTCCTGTAATGGCTTCCTGAAATACTTCCTTCCTTCATTTCTTCTCTTCCTGGAATACATACTTCCTTCTTTCCTTCTTACCTTCCTTCCTTCTTACCTTCCTTCCTTTCTGGAATACTTCCGGGAATACTTCCTGGAATACTTCCGGGAATACTTCAGGGAATACTTCCTGGAATTCTTTTTTTCGTTCTTTTCTTCTTTCCTAGCATACATACTTCCTTCCTTCTTTCCTTCTTTCCTTCTCCCCTTCTTTCTAACTTCTTTCCTTCCTTCCCTCCTTGCTTCTTTCCTTCCTTCCTTGAATACTTCCTGCAATACTTCCTTCCTTCCTTCCTTCCATTTTGGACTACTTCCTGGAATACTTCCTGTAATGGCTTCCTGAAATACTTCCTTCCTTCATTTCTTTCTTCCTGGAATACATACTTCCTTCTTCCTTCTTACCTTCCTTCCTTCTTACCTTCCTTCCTTTCTGGAATACTTCTTGGAATACTCCCTGGCATACTTCCTGGAATTATTTTCCTTCTTTTCTTCTTTCCTAGCTACATACTTCCTTCCTTCATTCCTTCCTTTCCTTCTCCCCTTCTTTCTAACTTCTTTCCTTCCTTCCCACCTGCTTCTTTCCTTCCTTCCTGGAATACTTCCTGCAATCCTTCTTTCCGTCCATTTTGACTACTACTTATGGAATACTTCCTGTAATGCTTCCTGAAATACTTCCTTCCTTCATTTCTTCCTTCCTGGAATACATACTTCCTTCTTTCCTTCTTACCTTCCTTCCTTCTTACCTTCCTTCCTTTCTGGAATACTTCCTGGAATACTTCCGGGAATACTTCCAGGAACACTTTTTCGAATACTTCCTGGAATTCTTTTTTCCTTCTTTTCTTCTTTTCTAGCATATATACTTCCTTCCTTCTTTCCTTCTTTCCTTCTCCCCTTCTTTCTTAACTTCTTTGCTGCCTTCCCTCCTTGCTTCTTTCCTTCCTTCCTGGAATACTTCCTGCAATACTTCCTTCCTTCCTTCCTTCCTTCCATTTTGGACTACTTCCTGGAACACTTCCTGTAATGCTTCCTGAAATACTTCCGTTCCTTCATTCCTTCCTTCCTGGAATACATACTTCCTTCTTTCCTTCTTACCTTCCTTCCTTCTTACCTTCCTTCCTTTCTGGAATACTTCCTGGAATACTTCCGGGAATACTTCCTGGGATACTTCCTGGAATACTTCCTGGAATTGTTTTTTCCTTTTTTCTTCTTTCCTAGCATACATACTTCCTTCTTTCTCTCCTTCTTTCCTTCTCCCCTTCTTTCTTCACTCTTCCTTCTTTCCGTTCCCTCCCCCCTATGCCTATTTCCTTCCTTCCTGGAATACTTTCTGCAATACTTCCTTCCTTCCTTCCTTCCATTTTGGACTACTTCCTGGAATACTTCCTGTAATGCTTCCTGAAATACTTCCTTCCTTCATTTCTTCCTTCCCTGGAATACATACTTCCTTCTTTCCTTCTTACCTCCTTCCTTCTTAGCTTCCTTCCTTTCTGGATTACTTCCTGGAATACTTCCCGGAATACTTCCTGGAATTATTTTTTCCTTCTTTTTCTTCTTTCCTAGCATACATACTTTCCTTCCTTCTTCCTTCTTTCCTTCTCCCCTTCTTTCTTCACTTCTTTCCTTCCTTCCCTCCTTGCTTCTTTCCTTCCTTCCTGGAATACTTCCTGCAATACTTCCTTCCTTCCTTCCTTCCATTTTGGACTACTTCCTGGAATACTTCCAGTAATGCTTCCTGAAATACTTCCTTCCTTCATTTCTTCCTTCCTGGAATACATACTTCCTTCTTTCCTTCTTACCTTCCTTCCTTCTTACCTTCCTTCCTTCTGGAATACTTCCGGGAATACTTCCTGGAATACTTCCTGGAATTCTTTTTTCCTTCTTTTCTTCTTTCCTAGCATACATACTTCCTTCCTTCTTTCCTTTTTTTTTCCCCCTTTCCTTTCTTCACTTCTTTCCTTCCTTTCCCTCCTTGCTTCTTTCCTTCCTTCCTGGAATACTTCCTGCAATACTTCCTTCCTTCCTTCCATTTTGGACTACTTCCTGGAATACTTCCTGTAATGCTTCCTGAAATAATTCCTTCCTTCATTTCTTCCTTCCTGGAATACATACTTCCTTCTTTCCTTCTTACCTTCCTTCCTTCTTACCTTCCTTCCTTTCTGGAATACTTCTTGGAATACTTCCGGGAATCCTTCCTGGAATACTTCCTGGAATCCTTCCTGGTATTCTCTTTGCCTTCTTTTCTTCTTTCCTAGCATACATACCTCCTTCCTTCTTTCCTTCTTTCCTTCTCCCCTTCTTTCTTAACTTCTTTCCTTTCTTCCCTCCTTAGCTTCTTTTTTTCCTTCCTTGAATACTTCCTGCAATACTTCCTTCCTTCCTTCCTTCCATTTTGGACTACTTCCTGGAATACTTCCTGTAATGCTCCTGAAACTACTTCCTTCCTTCATTTCTTTCTTCCTGGAATACATACTTCCTTCTTCCTTCTTACCTTCCTTCCTTCTTACCTTCCTTCCTTTCTGGAATACTTCCTGGAATACTTCCTGGAATACTTCCTGGAATTCTTTTTTCCTTCTTTTCTTCTTTTCTAGCATACATACTTCCTTCCTTCTTTCCTTCTTTCCTTCTCCCCTTCTTTCTTAACTTCTTTCCTTCCTTCCTCCTTGCTTCTTTCCTTCGTTCCTGGAATGCTTCCTGCAATACTTCCTTCCTTCCTTCCATTTTGGACTACTTCCTGGAATACTTCCTGTAATGCTTCCTGAAATACTTCCTTCCTTCATTTCTTCCTTCCTGGAATACATACTTCCTTCTTTCCTTCTTACCTTCCTTCCTCCTTACCTTCTTTCCTTTCTGGAATACTCCTGGAATACTTCCGGGAATACTTCCTGGAATACTTCCTGGAATACTTCCTGGAATTCTTTTTTCCTTCTTTTCTTCTTTCCTAGCCGACATACTTCCTTCCTTCTTTCCTTCTTTCCTTCTCCCCTTCTTTCTTCACTTCTTTCCTTCCTTCCCTCCTTGCTTCTTTCCTTCCTTCCTGGAATACTTCCTACAATACTTCCTTCCTTCCTTCCTTACTTCCATTTTGGACTACTTCCTGGAATACTTCCTGTAATGCTTCCTGAAATAATTCCTTCCTTCATTTCTTCCTTCCTGGAATACATACTTCCTTCTTTCCTTCTTACCTTCCTTCCTTCTTACCTTCCTTCCTTTCTAGGATACTTCAGGAATACTTCCGGGAATACTTCCCGGAATTCTTTTTTCCTTCTTTTCTTCTTTCCTAGCATACATACTTCCTTCCTTCTTTCCTTCTTTCCTTCTCCCCTTCTTTCTTCACTTCTTTCCTTCCTTCCCTCCTTGCTTCTTTCCTTCCTTCCTGGAATACTTCCTGCAATACTTCCTTCCTTCCTTCCTTCCTTCCGTTTTTGACTACTTCCTGGAATACTTCTTGTAATGGCTTCCTGAAATACTTCCTTCCTTCATTTCTTCCTTCCTGGAATACATACTTCCTTCTTTTCCTTCTTACCTTCCTTCCTTTTTACCTTCTTTCCTTTCTGGAATACTTCCTGGAATACTCCCTGGCATACTTCTGGAATTCTTTTTTCCTTCTTTTCCTTCTCTCCTAGCATACATACTTCCTTCCTTCTTTCCTTCTTTCCTTCTCCCCTTCTTTCTTAACTTCTTTCCTTCCTTCCTTCCTTGCTTCTTTCCTTCGTTCCTGGAATGCTTCCTGCGATACTTCCTTCCTTCCTTCCATTTTGGACTACTTCCTGGAATACTTCCTGTAATGCTTCCTGAAATACTTTCTTCCTTCATTTCTTCCTTCCTGGAATACATACTTCCTTCTTTCTTCTTACCTTCCTTCCTTCTTACCTTCCTTCCTTTCTGGAATACTTCCTGGAATACTTCCGGGAATACTTCCTGGAATACTTCCTGGAATCCTTCCTGGTATTCTCTTTGCCTTCTTTTCTTCTTTCCTAGCATACATACTTCCTTCCTTCTTTCCTTCTTTCCTACTCCCCTTCTTTCTTCACTTCTTTCCTTCCTTCCCTCCTTGCTTCTTTTTTCCTTCCTGGAATACTTCCTGCAATACTTCCTTCCTTCCTTCCTTCCTTCCTTCCTTCCATTTTGGGCTACTTCCTGGAATACTTCCTGTAATGCTTCCTGAAATACTTCCTTCCTTCATTTCTTCCTTCCTGGAATACATGCCTTCCTTCTTTCCTTCTTACCTTCCTTCCTTCTTACCTTCCTTCCTTTCTGGAATACTTCCTGCAATACTTCCTGGAATACTTCCTGGAATTCTTTTTTCCTTCTTTTCTTCTTTCCTAGCATACATACTTCCTTCCTTCTTTCCTTCTTCCTTCTCCCCTTCTTTCTTACTTCTTTCCTTCCTTCCCTCCTTGCTTCTTTCCTTCCCTCCTGCAATACTTCCTTCCTTCCTTCCTTCCTTCCTTCCTTCCTTCCTTCCTTCCTTCCTTCCTTCCTTCCTTCCTTCCTTCCTTCCTTCCTTCCTTCCTTCCTTCCTTCCTTCCTTCCTTCCTTCCTTCCTTCCTTCCTTCCTTCCTTCCTTCCTTCCTTCCTTCCTTCCTTCCTTCCTTCCTTCCTTCCTTCCTTCCTTCCTTCCTTCCTTCCTTCCTTCCTTCCTTCCTTCCTTCCTTCCTTCCTTCCTTCCGTCCTTCCTTCCTTCCTTCCTTCCTTCCTTCCTTCCTTCCTTCCTTCCTTCCTTCCTTCCATTTTGGACTACTTCCTGGAATACTTCCTGTAATGCTTCCTGAAATACTTCCTTCCTTCATTTCTTCCTTCCTGGAATACATGCTTCCTTCTTTCCTTCTTACCTTCCTTCCTTCTTACCTTCCTTCCTTTCTGGAATACTTCCTAAAATACTTCCTGGAATACTTCCTGGAATTCTTTTTTCCTTCCTTTCTTCTTTCCTAGCATACATACATCCTTCCTTCTATCCTTCTTTCCTTCTCCCCTTCTTTCTTCACTTCTTTCCTTCCTTCCCTCCATGCTTCTTTCCTTCCTTCCCGCAATACTTCCTCCAATACTTCCTTCCTTCCTTCCTTCCATTTTGGACTACTTCCTGGAATACTTCCTGTAATGCTTGCTGAAATACTTCCTTCCTTCATTTCTTCCTTCCTGGAATACATACTTCCTTCTTTCCTTCTTACCTTCCTTCCTTCATACCTTCCTTCCTTTCTGGATTACTTCCTGGAATACTTCCTGGAATACTTCCTGGAATTCTTTTTTTCCTTCTTTTCTTCTTTCCTAGCATACATACTTCCTTCCTTCTTTCCTTCTTTCCTTCTCCCCTTCTTTCTTCACTTCTTTCCTTCCTTCCCTCCTTGCTTCTTTCCTTCCTTCCTGGAATACTTCCTGCAATACTTCCTTCCTTCCTTCCTTCCATTTTGGACTACTTCCTTGAATACTTCCTGTAATGCTTCCTGAAATACTTCCTTCCTTCATTTCTTCCTTCCTCGAATACATGCTTCCTTCTTTCCTTATTACCTTCCTTCCTTCTTACCTTCCTTCCTTTCTGGAATACTTCCTGGAATTCTTCCTGGAATACTTCCCGGAATACTTCCTGGAATTCCTTTTTCCTTCTTTTCTTCTTTCGTAGCATACATACTTCCTTCCTTCTTTCCTTCTTTCCTTCTCCCCTTCTTTTTTAACTTTTTTCCTTCCTTCCGTTCTTGCTTCTTTCCTTCCTTCCTGGAATACTTCCTGCAATACTTCCTTCCTTCCTTCCTTCCATTTTGGACTACTTCCTGGAATACTTCCTGTAATGCTTCCTGAAATACTTCCTTCCTTCATTTCTTCCTTCCTGGAATACATACTTCCTTCTTTCCTTCTTACCTTCCTTCCTTCTTACCTTCCTTCCTTTCTGGAATACTTCCTGGAATACTTCCGGGAATACTTCCTAGAATACTTCCTGGAATTCTTTTTTCCTTCTTTTCTTCTTTCCTGACATACATACTTCCTTCCTTCTTTCCTTCTTTCCTTCTCCCCTTCTTTCTTCACTTCTTTCCTTCCTTCCCTCCTTGCTTCTTTTCTTCCTTCCTGGAATACTTCCTGCAACGCTTCCTTTCTTCCTTCCATTTTGGACTACTTCCTGGAATACTTCCTGTAATGCTTCCTGAAATACTTCCTTCCTTCATTTCTTCCTTCCTGGAATACATACTTCCTTCTTTCCTTCTTACCTTCCTTCCTTCTTACCTTCCTTCCTTTCTGGAATACTTCCAGGAATACTTCCTGGAATACTTCCTGGAATACTTCCTGGAATTATTTTTTCCTTCTTTTCTTCTTTCCTAGCGTACATACTTCCTTCCTTCTTTCCTTCTTTCCTTCTCCCCTTCTTTCTTCACTTCTTTCCTTCCTTCCCTCCTTGCTTCTTTTTTTCCTTCCTGGAATACTTCCTGCAATACTTCCTTCCTTCCTTCCATTTTGGACTACTTCATGGAATACTTCCTGTAATGCTTCCTGAAATACTTCCTTCCTTCATTTCTTCCTTCCTGGAATACATACTTCCTTCTTTCCTTCTTACCTTCCTTCCTTCTTACCTTGCTTCCTCTCTGGATTACTTCCTGGAATTCTTCCTGGAATACTTCCTGGAATACTTCCTGGAATTCTTTTTTCCTTCCTTTCTTCTTTCCTAGCATACATACTTCTTTCCTTCTTTCCTTCTTTCCTTCTCCCCTTCTTCCTTAACTTCTTTCCTTCCTTCCCTCCTTGCTTCTTTCCTTCCTTCCTGGAATACTTCCTGCAATACTTCCTTCCTTCCTTTCATTTTGTTCTACTTCCTGGAATACTTCCTGTAATGCTTCCTGAAATACATCCTTCCTTCATTTCTTCCTTCCTGGAATACATACTTCCTTCTTTCCTTCTTACCTTCCTTCCTTCTTACCTTCCTTCCTTTCTGGATTACTTCCTGGAATACTTCCTGGAATACTTCCTGGAATTCTTTTTTCCTTCTTTTCTTATTTCCTAGCATACATACTTCCTTCCTTCTTTCCTTCTTTCCTTCTCCCCTTCTTTCTTCACTTCTTTCCTTCCTTCCCGCCTTGCTTCTTTCCTTCCTTCCTGGAATACTTCCTGCAATACTTCCTTCCTTCCTTCCTTCCATTTTGGACTACTTCCTGGAATACATCCTGTAATGCTTCCTGAAATACTTCCTTCCTTCATTTCTTCCTTCCTGGAATACATACTTCCTTCTTTCCTTCTTACCTTCCTTCCTTCTTACCTTCCTTCCTTTCTGGAATACGTCCTTGAATACTTCCGGGAATACTTCCCGGAATTCTTTTTTCCTTCTTTTCTTCTTTCCTAGCATACCTACTTCCTTCCTTCTTTCCTTCTTTCCTTCTCCCCTTCTTTCTTAACTTCTTTCCTTCCTGCCCTCCTTGCTTCTTTCCTTCCTTCCTGGAATACTTCCTGCAATACTTCCTTCCTTCCTTCCATTTTGGAGTACTTCATGGAATACTTCCTGTAATGCTTCCGGAAATACTTCCTTCCTTCATTTCTTCCTTCCTGGAATACATGCTTCCTTTTTTTCCTTCTTACCTTCCTTCCTTCTTACCTTCCTTCCTTTCTGGAATACTTCCTGGAATACTTCCTGGAATACTTCCTGGAATTCTTTTTTCCTTCTTTTCTTCTTTCCTAGCATACATACTTCCTTCCTTCTTTCCTTCTTTCCTTCTCCCTTTCTTTCTTAACTTCTTTCCTTCCTTCCCTCCTTGCTTCTTTCCTTCCTTCCTGCAATACTTCCTGCAATACTTCCTTCCTTTTTTCCTTCCATTTTGGACTACTTCCTGGAATACTTCCTGTAATGCTTCCTGAAATACTTCCTTCCTTCATTTCTTCCTTCCTGGAATACATACTTCCTTCTTTCCTTCTTACCTTCCTTCCTTCTTACCTTCCTTCCTTTCTGGAATACGTCCTGGAATACTTCCGGGAATACTTCCCGGAATTCTTTTTTCCTTCTTTTCTTCTTTCCTAGCATACATACTTCCTTCCTTCTTTCCTTCTTTCCTTCTCCCTGTCTTTGTTAACTTCTTTCCTTCCTTCCCTCCTTGCTTCTTTCCTTCCTTCCTGGAATACTTCCTGCAATACTTCCTTCCTTCCTTCAATTTTGGAATACTTCCTGGAATACTTCCTGTAATGCTTCCTGAAATACTTCCTTCCTTCATTTCTTCCTTCCTGGAATACATGCTTCCTTCTTTCCTTCTTACCTTCCTTCCTTCTTACCTTCCTTCCTTTCTGGAATACTTCCTGGAATACTTCCTGGAATACTTCCTGGAATTCTTTTTTCCTTTTCTTCTTTCCTAGCATACATACTTCCTTCCTTCTTTCCTTCTTTCCTTCTCCCCTTCTTTCTTAACTTCTTTCCTTCCTTCCCTCCTTGCTTCTTTCCTGCCTTCCTGGAATACTTCCTGCAATACTTCCTTCCTTCCTTCGATTTTGGACTACTTCATGGAATACTTCCTGTAATGCTTCCTGAAATACTTCCTTCCTTCATTTCTTCCTTACTGGAATACATGCTTCCTTCTTTCCTTCTTACCTTCCTTCCTTCTTACCTTCCTTCCTTTCTGGAATACTTCCTGGAATACTTCCTGGAATACTTCCTGGAATTCTTTTTTCCTTCCTTTCTTCTTTCCTAGCATACATACTTCCTTCCTTCTTTCTTTCTTTCCTTCTCCCCTTCTTTCTTAACTTTTTTCCTTCCTTCCCTTCTTGCTTCTTTCCTTCCTTCCTGGAATACTTCCTGCAATACTTCCTTCCTTCCTTCCTTCCTTCCATTTTGGACTACTTCCTGGAATACTTCCTGTAATGCTTCCTGAAATACTTCCTTCCTTCATTTCTTCCTTCCTGGAATACATGCTTCCTTCTTTCCTTCTTACCTTCCTTCCTTCTTACCTTCCTTCCTTTCTGGAATACTTCCTAGAATTCTTCCTGTTATACTTCCTGGAATACTTCCTGGAATTCCTTTTTCCTTCTTTTCTTCTTTCCTAGCATACATACTTCCTTCCTTCTTTCCTTCTTTCCTTCTCCCCTTCTTTCTAAACTTTTTTCCTTCCTTCCCTTCTTGCTTCTTTCCTTCCTTCCTGGAATACTTCCTGCAATACCTCCTTCCTTCCTTCCTTCCATTTT
Organism: Setophaga petechia; assembly: GCA_024362935.1. Classification (NCBI taxonomy): domain Eukaryota; kingdom Metazoa; phylum Chordata; class Aves; order Passeriformes; family Parulidae; genus Setophaga; species Setophaga petechia. The sequence continues at coordinate 14,755 of JANCRA010000296.1, forward strand.
GGACTACTTCATGGAATTCTTCCTGTAATGCTTCCTGAAATACTTCCTTCCTTCATTTCTTCCTTCCTGGAATACATACTTCCTTCTTTCCTTCTTACCTTCCTTCCTTCTTACCTTCCTTCCTTTCTGGAATACTTCCTGGAATACTACCTGGAATACTTCCTGGAATTCTTTTTTCCTTCTTTTCTTCTTTCCTAGCATACATACTTCCTTCCTTCTTTCCTTCTTTCCTTCTCCCCTTCTTTCTTAACTTCTTTCCTTCCTTCCCTCCTTGCTTTTTTCCTTCCTTCCTGGAATACTTCCTTCAATACTTCCTTCCTTCCTTCCATTTTGGACTACTTCCTGGAATACTTCCTGTAATGCTTCCTGAAATACTTCCTTCCTTCATTTCTTCCTTCCTGGAATACATACTTCCTTCTTTCCTTCTTACCTTCCTTCCTTCTTACCTTCCTTCCTTTCTGGATTACTTCCTGGAATACTTCCTGGAATACTTCCTGGAATTCTTTTTTCCTTCTTTTCTTATTTCCTAGCATACATACTTCCTTCCTTCTTTCCTTCTTTCCTTCTCCCCTTCTTTCTTCACTTCTTTCCTTCCTTCCCTCCTTGCTTCTTTCCTTCCTTCCTGGAATACTTCCTGCAATACTTCCTTCCTTCCTTCCTTCCATTTTGGACTACTTCCTTGAATACTTCCTGTAATGCTTCCTGAAATACTTCCTTCCTTCATTTCTTCCTTCCTGGAATACATACTTCCTTCTTTCCTTCTTACCTTCCTTCCTTCTTACCTTCCTTCCTTTCTGGAATACTTCCTGGAATTCTTCCTGGAATACTTCCTGGAATACTTCCTGGAATACTTCCTGGAATTCTTTTTTCCTTCTTTTCTTCTTTCCTGACATAGATACTTCCTTCCTTCTTTCCTTCTTTCCTTCTCCCCTTCTTTCTTAACTTCTTTCCTTCCTTGCCTCCTTGCTTCTTTCCTTCCTTCCTGGAATACTTCCTGCAACGCTTCCTTACTTCCTTCCATTTTGGACTATTTCATGGAATACTTCCTGTAATGCTTCCTGAAATACTTCCTTCCTTCATTTCTTCCTTCCTGGAATACATGCTTCCTTCTTTCCTTCTTACCTTCCTTCCTTCTTACCTTCCTTCCTTTCTGGAATACTTCCTGGAATACTTCCTGGAATACTTCCTGGAATACTTCCTGGAATTATTTTTTCCTTCTTTTCTTCTTTCCTAGCATACATACTTCCTTCCTTCTTTCCTTCTTTCCTTCTCCCCTTCTTTCTTCACTTCTTTCCTTCCTTCCCTCCTTGCTTCTTTTTTTCCTTCCTGGAATACTTCCTGCAATACTTCCTTCCTTCCTTCCATTTTGGACTACTTCCTGGAATACTTCCTGTAATGCTTCCTGAAATACTTCCTTCCTTCATTTCTTCCTTCCTGGAATACATACTTCCTTCTTTCCTTCTTACCTTCCTTCCTTCTTACCTTGCTTCCTCTCTGGATTACTTCCTGGAATTCTTCCTGGAATACTTCCTGGAATACTTCCTGGAATTCCTTTTTCGTCCTTTTCTTCTTTCCTAGCATAGATACTTCCTTCCTTCTTTCCTTCTTTCCTTCTCCCCTTCTTTCTTAACTTTTTTCCTTCCTTCCCTTCTTGCTTGTTTCCTTCCTTCCTTGAATACTTCCTGCAATACTTCCTTCCTTCCTTCCTTCCATTTTGGACTGCTTCCTGGAATACTTCCTGTAATGCTTCCTGAAATACTTCCTTCCTTCATTTCTTCCTTCCTGGAATACATACTTCCTTCTTTCCTTCTTACCTTCCTTCCTTCTTACCTTCCTTCCTTTCTGGAATACTTCCTGGAATACTTCCTGGAATACTTCCCGGAATTATTTTTTCCTTCTTTTCTTCTTTCCTAGCATACCTACTTCCTTCCTTCTTTCCTTCTTTCCTTCTCCCCTTCTTTCTTCACTTCTTTCCTTCCTTCCCTCCTTGCTTCTTTCCTTCCTTCATGGAATACTTCCTGCAATACTTCCTTCCTTCCTTCAATTTTGGACTACTTCCTGGAATACTTCCTGTAATGCTTCCTGAAATACTTCCTTCCTTCATTTCTTCCTTCCAGGCATACATGCTTCCTTCTTTCCTTCTTACCTTCCTTCCTTTTTACCTTCCTTCCTTTCTGAAATATTTCCTTGAATACTTCCTGGAATACTTCCTGGAATTCTTTTTTCCTTTTCTTCTTTCCTAGCATACATACTTCCTTCCTTCTTTCCTTCTTTCCTTCTCCCCTTCTTTCTTAACTTCTTTCCTTCCTTCCCTCCTTGCTTCTTTCCTGCCTTCCTGGAATACTTCCTGCAATACTTCCTTCCTTCCTTCGATTTTGGACTACTTCATGGAATACTTCCTGTAATGCTTCATGAAATACTTCCTTCCTTCATTTCTTCCTTCCTGGAATACATGCTTCCTTTTTTCCTTCTTACCTTCCTTCCTTCTTACCTTCCTTCCTTTCTGGAATACTTCCTGGAATACTTCCTGAAATACTTCCTGGAATTCTTTTTTCCTTCTTTTCTTCTTTCCTAGCATACATACTTCCTTCCTTCTTTCCTTCTTTCCTTCTCCCCTTCTTTCTTCACTTCTTTCCTTCCTTCCCTCCTTGCTTCTTTCCTTCCTTCCTGCAATACTTCCTGCAATACTTCCTTCCTTCCTTCCTTCCTTTTTGGACTACTTCCTAGAATACTTCCTGTAATGCTTCCTGAAATACTTCCTTCCTTCATTTCTTCCTTCCTGGAATACATTCTTCCTTCTTTCCTTGTTACCTTCCTTCCTTCTTACCTTCCTTCCTTTCTGGAATACTTCCTGGAATTCTTTCTGGATTACTTCCCGGAATACTTCCTGGAATTCCTTTTTCCTTCTTTTCTTCTTTCGTAGCATACATACTTCCTTCCTTCTTTCCTTCTTTCCTTCTCCCCTTCTTTCTTAACTTTTTTCCTTCCTTCCCTTCTTGCTTCTTTCCTTCCTTCCTGGAATACTTCCTGCAATACTTCCTTCCTTCCTTCCTTCCATTTTGGACTACTTCCTGGAATACTTCCTGTAATGCTTCCTGAAATACTTCCTTCCTTCATTTCTTCCTTCCTGGAATACATACTTCCTTCTTTCCTTCTTACCTTCCTTCCTTCTTACCTTCCATTCTTTCTGGAATACTTCCTGGAATACTTCCTAGAATACTTCCTGGAATACTTCCTGGAATACTTCCTGGAATTAGTTTTTCCTTCTTTTCTTCTTTCCTAGCATACATACTTCCTTCCTTCTTTCCTTCTTTCCTTCTCCCCTTCTTTCTTCACTTCTTTCCTTCCTTCCCTCCTTCCTTGCTTCTTTCCTTCCTTCCTGGAATACTTCCTGCAATACTTCCTTCCTTCCTTCCTTCCTTCCTTCCTTCCTTCCTTCCTTCCTTCCTTCCTTCCTTCCTTCCTTCCTTCCTTCCTTCCTTCCTTCCTTCCTTCCTTCCTTCCTTCCTTCCTTCCTTCCTTCCTTCCTTCCTTCCTTCCTTCCTTCCTTCCTTCCTTCCTTCCTTCCTTCCTTCCTTCCTTCCTTCCTTCCTTCCTTCCTTCCTTCCTTCCTTCCTTCCTTCCTTCCTTCCTTCCTTCCTTCCTTCCATTTTGGACTACTTCCTGGAATACTTCCTGTAATGCTTACTGAAATACTTCCTTCCTTCATTTCTTCCTTCCTGGAATACATACTTCCTTCTTTCCTTCTTACCTTCCTTCCTTCTTATCTTCCTTCCTTTCTGGAATACTTCCTTGGATACTTCCTGGAATACTTCCTGGAATTCTTTTTTCCTTATTTTCTTCTTTCGTAGCATACATACTTCCTTCCTTCTTTCCTTCTTTCCTTCTCCCCTTCTTTCTTCACTTCTTTCCTTCCTTCCCTCCTTGCTTCTTTCCTTCCTTCCTGGAATACTTCCCGCAATACTTCCTTCCTTTCTTCCTTCCTTCCATTTTGGACTACTTCCTGGAATACTTCCTGTAATGCTTCCTGAAATACTTCCTTCCTTCATTTCTTCCTTCCTGGAATACATACATCCTTCTTTCCTTCTTACCTTCCTTCCTTCTTACCTTCCTTCCTTTCTGGGATACTTCCTGGGATACTTCCTGGAATACTTCCTGGAATTCTTTTTTCCTTCTTTTCTTCTTTCCTAGCATACATACTTCCTTCCTTCTTTCTTTCTTTCCTTCTCCCCTTCTTTCTTCACTTCTTTCCTTCCTTCCCTCCTTGCTTCTTTCCTTCCTTCCTGGAATACTTCCTGCAATACTTCCTTCCTTCCTTCCTTCCATTTTGGACTACTTCCTGGAATACTTCCTGTAATGCTTCCTGAAATACTTCCTTCCTTCATTTCTTCCTTGCTGGAATACATACTTCCTTCTTTCCTTCTTACCTTCCTTCCTTCTTACCTTCCTTCCTTTCTGGAATACTTCCTGGAATACTTCCGGGAATACTTCCCGGAATACTTCCTGGAATACTTCCTGGAATTCTTTTTTCCTTCTTTTCTTCTTTTCTAGCATACATACTTCCTTCCTTCTTTCCTTCTTTCCTTCTCCCCTTCTTTCTTCACTTCTTTCCTTCCTTCCCTCCTTGCTTCTTTCCTTCCTTCCTGGAATTCCCCCTGCAATACTTCCTTCCTTCCTTCCATTTTGGACTACTTCCTGGAATACTTCCTGTAATGCTTCCTGAAATACTTCCTTCCTTCATTTCTTCCTTCCTGGAATACATACTTCCTTCTTTCCTTCTTACCTTCCTTCCTTCTTACCTTCCTTCCTTTCTGGAATACTTCCGGGAATACTTCCTGGAATACTTCCGGGAATACTTCATGGAATACTTCCTGGAATTCTTTTTTCCTTCTTTTCTTCTTTCCTAGCATACATACTTCCTTCCTTCTTTCCTTCTTTCCTTCTCCCCTTCTTTCTTAACTTCTTTCCTTCCTTCCCTCCTTGCTTCTTTCTTTCCTTCCTTGAATACTTCCTGCAATACTTCCTTCCTTCCTTCCTTCCATTTTGGACTACTTCCTGGAATACTTCCTGTAATGCTTCCTGAAATACTTCCTTCCTTCATTTCTTTCTTCCTGGAATACATACTTCCTTCTTTCCTTCTTACCTTCCTTCCTTCTTACCTTCCTTCCTTTCTGGAATACTTCTTGGAATACTCCCTGGCATACTTCCTGGAATTATTTTCCTTCTTTTCTTCTTTCCTAGCTACATACTTCCTTCCTTCATTCCTTCTTTCCTTCTCCCCTTCTTTCTTAACTTCTTTCCTTCCTTCCCACCTTGCTTCTTTCCTTCCTTCCTGGAATACTTCCTGCAATCCTTCTTTCCGTCCATTTTGGACAACTACTTATGGAATACTTCCTGTAATGCTTCCTGAAATACTTCCTTCCTTCATTTCTTCCTTCCTGGAATACATACTTCCTTCTTTCCTTCTTACCTTCCTTCCTTCTTACCTTCCTTCCTTTCTGGAATACTTCCTGGAATACTTCCGGGAATACTTCCAGGAATACTTTTTCGAATACTTCCTGGAATTCTTTTTTCCTTCTTTTCTTCTTTTCTAGCATATATACTTCCTTCCTTCTTTCCTTCTTTCCTTCTCCCCTTCTTTCTTAACTTCTTTGCTGCCTTCCCTCCTTGCTTCTTTCCTTCCTTCCTGGAATACTTCCTGCAATACTTCCTTCCTTCCTTCCTTCCTTCCATTTTGGACTACTTCCTGGAACACTTCCTGTAATGCTTCCTGAAATACTTCCTTCCTTCATTCCTTCCTTCCTGGAATACATACTTCCTTCTTTCCTTCTTACCTTCCTTCCTTCTTACCTTCCTTCCTTTCTGGAATACTTCCTGGAATACTTCCGGGAATACTTCCTGGGATACTTCCTGGAATACTTCCTGGAATTGTTTTTTCCTTTTTTTCTTCTTTCCTAGCATACATACTTCCTTCTTTCTCTCCTTCTTTCCTTCTCCCCTTCTTTCTTCACTTCTTTCCTTCCTTCCCCCCTATGCCTATTTCCTTCCTTCCTGGAATACTTTCTGCAATACTTCCTTCCTTCCTTCCTTCCATTTTGGACTACTTCCTGGAATACTTCCTGTAATGCTTCCTGAAATACTTCCTTCCTTCATTTCTTCCTTCCTGGAATACATACTTCCTTCTTTCCTTCTTACCTTCCTTCCTTCTTAGCTTCCTTCCTTTCTGGATTACTTCCTGGAATACTTCCCGGAATACTTCCTGGAATTATTTTTTCCTTCTTTTCTTCTTTCCTAGCATACATACTTCCTTCCTTCTTTCCTTCTTTCCTTCTCCCCTTCTTTCTTCACTTCTTTCCTTCCTTCCCTCCTTGCTTCTTTCCTTCCTTCCTGGAATACTTCCTGCAATACTTCCTTCCTTCCTTCCTTCCATTTTGGACTACTTCCTGGAATACTTCCAGTAATGCTTCCTGAAATACTTCCTTCCTTCATTTCTTCCTTCCTGGAATACATACTTCCTTCTTTCCTTCTTACCTTCCTTCCTTCTTACCTTCCTTCCTTTCTGGAATACTTCCGGGAATACTTCCTGGAATACTTCCTGGAATTCTTTTTTCCTTCTTTTCTTCTTTCCTAGCATACATACTTCCTTCCTTCTTTCCTTTTTTTTTCCCCCTTTCTTTCTTCACTTCTTTCCTTCCTTTCCTCCTTGCTTCTTTCCTTCCTTCCTGGAATACTTCCTGCAATACTTCCTTCCTTCCTTCCATTTTGGACTACTTCCTGGAATACTTCCTGTAATGCTTCCTGAAATAATTCCTTCCTTCATTTCTTCCTTCCTGGAATACATACTTCCTTCTTTCCTTCTTACCTTCCTTCCTTCTTACCTTCCTTCCTTTCTGGAATACTTCTTGGAATACTTCCGGGAATCCTTCCTGGAATACTTCCTGGAATCCTTCCTGGTATTCTCTTTGCCTTCTTTTCTTCTTTCCTAGCATACATACTTCCTTCCTTCTTTCCTTCTTTCCTTCTCCCCTTCTTTCTTAACTTCTTTCCTTTCTTCCCTCCTTGCTTCTTTTTTTCCTTCCTTGAATACTTCCTGCAATACTTCCTTCCTTCCTTCCTTCCATTTTGGACTACTTCCTGGAATACTTCCTGTAATGCTTCCTGAAATACTTCCTTCCTTCATTTCTTTCTTCCTGGAATACATACTTCCTTCTTTCCTTCTTACCTTCCTTCCTTCTTACCTTCCTTCCTTTCTGGAATACTTCCTGGAATACTTCCTGGAATACTTCCTGGAATTCTTTTTTCCTTCTTTTCTTCTTTTCTAGCATACATACTTCCTTCCTTCTTTCCTTCTTTCCTTCTCCCCTTCTTTCTTAACTTCTTTCCTTCCTTCCCTCCTTGCTTCTTTCCTTCGTTCCTGGAATGCTTCCTGCAATACTTCCTTCCTTCCTTCCATTTTGGACTACTTCCTGGAATACTTCCTGTAATGCTTCCTGAAATACTTCCTTCCTTCATTTCTTCCTTCCTGGAATACATACTTCCTTCTTTCCTTCTTACCTTCCTTCCTCCTTACCTTCTTTCCTTTCTGGAATACTTCCTGGAATACTTCCGGGAATACTTCCTGGAATACTTCCTGGAATACTTCCTGGAATTCTTTTTTCCTTCTTTTCTTCTTTCCTAGCCGACATACTTCCTTCCTTCTTTCCTTCTTTCCTTCTCCCCTTCTTTCTTCACTTCTTTCCTTCCTTCCCTCCTTGCTTCTTTCCTTCCTTCCTGGAATACTTCCTACAATACTTCCTTCCTTCCTTCCTTACTTCCATTTTGGACTACTTCCTGGAATACTTCCTGTAATGCTTCCTGAAATAATTCCTTCCTTCATTTCTTCCTTCCTGGAATACATACTTCCTTCTTTCCTTCTTACCTTCCTTCCTTCTTACCTTCCTTCCTTTCTAGGATACTTCCAGGAATACTTCCGGGAATACTTCCTGGAATTCTTTTTTCCTTCTTTTCTTCTTTCCTAGCATACATACTTCCTTCCTTCTTTCCTTCTTTCCTTCTCCCCTTCTTTCTTCACTTCTTTCCTTCCTTCCCTCCTTGCTTCTTTCCTTCCTTCCTGGAATACTTCCTGCAATACTTCCTTCCTTCCTTCCTTCCATTTTGGACTACTTCCTGGAATACTTCCTGTAATGCTTCCTGAAATACTTCCTTCCTTCATTTCTTCCTTCCTGGAATACATACTTCCTTCTTTCCTTCTTACCTTCCTTCCTTCTTACCTTCCTTCCTTTCTGGAATACTTCCTGGAATACTTCCTGGAATACTTCCTGGAATTCTTTTTTCCTTCTTTTCTTCTTTCCTAGCATACATACTTCCTTCCTTCTTTCCTTTTTTTTTCCCCCTTTCTTTCTTCACTTCTTTCCTTCCTTTCCTCCTTGCTTCTTTCCTTCCTTCCTGGAATGCTTCCTGCAATACTACCTTCCTTCCTTCCATTTTGGACTACTTCCTGGAATACTTCCTGTAATGCTTCCTGAAATACTTCCTTCCTTCATTTCTTCCTTCCTGGAATACATGCTTCCTTCTTTCCTTCTTACCTTCCTTCCTTCTTACCTTCCTTCCTTTCTGGAATACTTCCTGCAATACTTCCTGGAATACTTCCTGGAATTCTTTTTTCCTTCTTTTCTTCTTTCCTAGCATACATACTTCCTTCCTTCTTTCCTTCTTTCCTTCTCCCCTTCTTTCTTAACTTCTTTCCTTCCTTCCCTCCTTGCTTCTTTCCTTCCCTCCTGCAATACTTCCTTCCTTCCTTCCTTCCTTCCTTCCTTCCTTCCTTCCTTCCTTCCTTCCTTCCTTCCTTCCTTCCTTCCTTCCTTCCTTCCTTCCTTCCTTCCTTCCTTCCTTCCTTCCTTCCTTCCTTCCTTCCTTCCTTCCTTCCTTCCTTCCTTCCTTCCTTCCTTCCTTCCTTCCTTCCTTCCTTCCTTCCTTCCTTCCTTCCTTCCTTCCTTCCTTCCTTCCTTCCGTCCTTCCTTCCTTCCTTCCTTCCTTCCTTCCTTCCTTCCTTCCTTCCTTCCTTCCTTCCATTTTGGACTACTTCCTGGAATACTTCCTGTAATGCTTCCTGAAATACTTCCTTCCTTCATTTCTTCCTTCCTGGAATACATGCTTCCTTCTTTCCTTCTTACCTTCCTTCCTTCTTACCTTCCTTCCTTTCTGGAATACTTCCTAAAATACTTCCTGGAATACTTCCTGGAATTCTTTTTTCCTTCCTTTCTTCTTTCCTAGCATACATACATCCTTCCTTCTATCCTTCTTTCCTTCTCCCCTTCTTTCTTCACTTCTTTCCTTCCTTCCCTCCATGCTTCTTTCCTTCCTTCCTGCAATACTTCCTCCAATACTTCCTTCCTTCCTTCCTTCCATTTTGGACTACTTCCTGGAATACTTCCTGTAATGCTTGCTGAAATACTTCCTTCCTTCATTTCTTCCTTCCTGGAATACATACTTCCTTCTTTCCTTCTTACCTTCCTTCCTTCATACCTTCCTTCCTTTCTGGATTACTTCCTGGAATACTTCCTGGAATACTTCCTGGAATTCTTTTTTCCTTCTTTTCTTCTTTCCTAGCATACATACTTCCTTCCTTCTTTCCTTCTTTCCTTCTCCCCTTCTTTCTTCACTTCTTTCCTTCCTTCCCTCCTTGCTTCTTTCCTTCCTTCCTGGAATACTTCCTGCAATACTTCCTTCCTTCCTTCCTTCCATTTTGGACTACTTCCTTGAATACTTCCTGTAATGCTTCCTGAAATACTTCCTTCCTTCATTTCTTCCTTCCTCGAATACATGCTTCCTTCTTTCCTTATTACCTTCCTTCCTTCTTACCTTCCTTCCTTTCTGGAATACTTCCTGGAATTCTTCCTGGAATACTTCCCGGAATACTTCCTGGAATTCCTTTTTCCTTCTTTTCTTCTTTCGTAGCATACATACTTCCTTCCTTCTTTCCTTCTTTCCTTCTCCCCTTCTTTTTTAACTTTTTTCCTTCCTTCCGTTCTTGCTTCTTTCCTTCCTTCCTGGAATACTTCCTGCAATACTTCCTTCCTTCCTTCCTTCCATTTTGGACTACTTCCTGGAATACTTCCTGTAATGCTTCCTGAAATACTTCCTTCCTTCATTTCTTCCTTCCTGGAATACATACTTCCTTCTTTCCTTCTTACCTTCCTTCCTTCTTACCTTCCTTCCTTTCTGGAATACTTCCTGGAATACTTCCGGGAATACTTCCTAGAATACTTCCTGGAATTCTTTTTTCCTTCTTTTCTTCTTTCCTGACATACATACTTCCTTCCTTCTTTCCTTCTTTCCTTCTCCCCTTCTTTCTTCACTTCTTTCCTTCCTTCCCTCCTTGCTTCTTTTCTTCCTTCCTGGAATACTTCCTGCAACGCTTCCTTTCTTCCTTCCATTTTGGACTACTTCCTGGAATACTTCCTGTAATGCTTCCTGAAATACTTCCTTCCTTCATTTCTTCCTTCCTGGAATACATACTTCCTTCTTTCCTTCTTACCTTCCTTCCTTCTTACCTTCCTTCCTTTCTGGAATACTTCCAGGAATACTTCCTGGAATACTTCCTGGAATACTTCCTGGAATTATTTTTTCCTTCTTTTCTTCTTTCCTAGCGTACATACTTCCTTCCTTCTTTCCTTCTTTCCTTCTCCCCTTCTTTCTTCACTTCTTTCCTTCCTTCCCTCCTTGCTTCTTTTTTTCCTTCCTGGAATACTTCCTGCAATACTTCCTTCCTTCCTTCCATTTTGGACTACTTCATGGAATACTTCCTGTAATGCTTCCTGAAATACTTCCTTCCTTCATTTCTTCCTTCCTGGAATACATACTTCCTTCTTTCCTTCTTACCTTCCTTCCTTCTTACCTTGCTTCCTCTCTGGATTACTTCCTGGAATTCTTCCTGGAATACTTCCTGGAATACTTCCTGGAATTCTTTTTTCCTTCCTTTCTTCTTTCCTAGCATACATACTTCTTTCCTTCTTTCCTTCTTTCCTTCTCCCCTTCTTCCTTAACTTCTTTCCTTCCTTCCCTCCTTGCTTCTTTCCTTCCTTCCTGGAATACTTCCTGCAATACTTCCTTCCTTCCTTTCATTTTGTTCTACTTCCTGGAATACTTCCTGTAATGCTTCCTGAAATACATCCTTCCTTCATTTCTTCCTTCCTGGAATACATACTTCCTTCTTTCCTTCTTACCTTCCTTCCTTCTTACCTTCCTTCCTTTCTGGATTACTTCCTGGAATACTTCCTGGAATACTTCCTGGAATTCTTTTTTCCTTCTTTTCTTATTTCCTAGCATACATACTTCCTTCCTTCTTTCCTTCTTTCCTTCTCCCCTTCTTTCTTCACTTCTTTCCTTCCTTCCCGCCTTGCTTCTTTCCTTCCTTCCTGGAATACTTCCTGCAATACTTCCTTCCTTCCTTCCTTCCATTTTGGACTACTTCCTGGAATACATCCTGTAATGCTTCCTGAAATACTTCCTTCCTTCATTTCTTCCTTCCTGGAATACATACTTCCTTCTTTCCTTCTTACCTTCCTTCCTTCTTACCTTCCTTCCTTTCTGGAATACGTCCTTGAATACTTCCGGGAATACTTCCCGGAATTCTTTTTTCCTTCTTTTCTTCTTTCCTAGCATACCTACTTCCTTCCTTCTTTCCTTCTTTCCTTCTCCCCTTCTTTCTTAACTTCTTTCCTTCCTGCCCTCCTTGCTTCTTTCCTTCCTTCCTGGAATACTTCCTGCAATACTTCCTTCCTTCCTTCCATTTTGGAGTACTTCATGGAATACTTCCTGTAATGCTTCCGGAAATACTTCCTTCCTTCATTTCTTCCTTCCTGGAATACATGCTTCCTTTTTTTCCTTCTTACCTTCCTTCCTTCTTACCTTCCTTCCTTTCTGGAATACTTCCTGGAATACTTCCTGGAATACTTCCTGGAATTCTTTTTTCCTTCTTTTCTTCTTTCCTAGCATACATACTTCCTTCCTTCTTTCCTTCTTTCCTTCTCCCTTTCTTTCTTAACTTCTTTCCTTCCTTCCCTCCTTGCTTCTTTCCTTCCTTCCTGCAATACTTCCTGCAATACTTCCTTCCTTTTTTCCTTCCATTTTGGACTACTTCCTGGAATACTTCCTGTAATGCTTCCTGAAATACTTCCTTCCTTCATTTCTTCCTTCCTGGAATACATACTTCCTTCTTTCCTTCTTACCTTCCTTCCTTCTTACCTTCCTTCCTTTCTGGAATACGTCCTGGAATACTTCCGGGAATACTTCCCGGAATTCTTTTTTCCTTCTTTTCTTCTTTCCTAGCATACATACTTCCTTCCTTCTTTCCTTCTTTCCTTCTCCCTGTCTTTGTTAACTTCTTTCCTTCCTTCCCTCCTTGCTTCTTTCCTTCCTTCCTGGAATACTTCCTGCAATACTTCCTTCCTTCCTTCAATTTTGGAATACTTCCTGGAATACTTCCTGTAATGCTTCCTGAAATACTTCCTTCCTTCATTTCTTCCTTCCTGGAATACATGCTTCCTTCTTTCCTTCTTACCTTCCTTCCTTCTTACCTTCCTTCCTTTCTGGAATACTTCCTGGAATACTTCCTGGAATACTTCCTGGAATTCTTTTTTCCTTTTCTTCTTTCCTAGCATACATACTTCCTTCCTTCTTTCCTTCTTTCCTTCTCCCCTTCTTTCTTAACTTCTTTCCTTCCTTCCCTCCTTGCTTCTTTCCTGCCTTCCTGGAATACTTCCTGCAATACTTCCTTCCTTCCTTCGATTTTGGACTACTTCATGGAATACTTCCTGTAATGCTTCCTGAAATACTTCCTTCCTTCATTTCTTCCTTCCTGGAATACATGCTTCCTTCTTTCCTTCTTACCTTCCTTCCTTCTTACCTTCCTTCCTTTCTGGAATACTTCCTGGAATACTTCCTGGAATACTTCCTGGAATTCTTTTTTCCTTCCTTTCTTCTTTCCTAGCATACATACTTCCTTCCTTCTTTCTTTCTTTCCTTCTCCCCTTCTTTCTTAACTTTTTTCCTTCCTTCCCTTCTTGCTTCTTTCCTTCCTTCCTGGAATACTTCCTGCAATACTTCCTTCCTTCCTTCCTTCCTTCCATTTTGGACTACTTCCTGGAATACTTCCTGTAATGCTTCCTGAAATACTTCCTTCCTTCATTTCTTCCTTCCTGGAATACATGCTTCCTTCTTTCCTTCTTACCTTCCTTCCTTCTTACCTTCCTTCCTTTCTGGAATACTTCCTAGAATTCTTCCTGTTATACTTCCTGGAATACTTCCTGGAATTCCTTTTTCCTTCTTTTCTTCTTTCCTAGCATACATACTTCCTTCCTTCTTTCCTTCTTTCCTTCTCCCCTTCTTTCTAAACTTTTTTCCTTCCTTCCCTTCTTGCTTCTTTCCTTCCTTCCTGGAATACTTCCTGCAATACCTCCTTCCTTCCTTCCTTCCATTTTGGACTACTTCATGGAATTCTTCCTGTAATGCTTCCTGAAATACTTCCTTCCTTCATTTCTTCCTTCCTGGAATACATACTTCCTTCTTTCCTTCTTACCTTCCTTCCTTCTTACCTTCCTTCCTTTCTGGAATACTTCCTGGAATACTACCTGGAATACTTCCTGGAATTCTTTTTTCCTTCTTTTCTTCTTTCCTAGCATACATACTTCCTTCCTTCTTTCCTTCTTTCCTTCTCCCCTTCTTTCTTAACTTCTTTCCTTCCTTCCCTCCTTGCTTTTTTCCTTCCTTCCTGGAATACTTCCTTCAATACTTCCTTCCTTCCTTCCATTTTGGACTACTTCCTGGAATACTTCCTGTAATGCTTCCTGAAATACTTCCTTCCTTCATTTCTTCCTTCCTGGAATACATACTTCCTTCTTTCCTTCTTACCTTCCTTCCTTCTTACCTTCCTTCCTTTCTGGATTACTTCCTGGAATACTTCCTGGAATACTTCCTGGAATTCTTTTTTCCTTCTTTTCTTATTTCCTAGCATACATACTTCCTTCCTTCTTTCCTTCTTTCCTTCTCCCCTTCTTTCTTCACTTCTTTCCTTCCTTCCCTCCTTGCTTCTTTCCTTCCTTCCTGGAATACTTCCTGCAATACTTCCTTCCTTCCTTCCTTCCATTTTGGACTACTTCCTTGAATACTTCCTGTAATGCTTCCTGAAATACTTCCTTCCTTCATTTCTTCCTTCCTGGAATACATACTTCCTTCTTTCCTTCTTACCTTCCTTCCTTCTTACCTTCCTTCCTTTCTGGAATACTTCCTGGAATTCTTCCTGGAATACTTCCTGGAATACTTCCTGGAATACTTCCTGGAATTCTTTTTTCCTTCTTTTCTTCTTTCCTGACATAGATACTTCCTTCCTTCTTTCCTTCTTTCCTTCTCCCCTTCTTTCTTAACTTCTTTCCTTCCTTGCCTCCTTGCTTCTTTCCTTCCTTCCTGGAATACTTCCTGCAACGCTTCCTTACTTCCTTCCATTTTGGACTATTTCATGGAATACTTCCTGTAATGCTTCCTGAAATACTTCCTTCCTTCATTTCTTCCTTCCTGGAATACATGCTTCCTTCTTTCCTTCTTACCTTCCTTCCTTCTTACCTTCCTTCCTTTCTGGAATACTTCCTGGAATACTTCCTGGAATACTTCCTGGAATACTTCCTGGAATTATTTTTTCCTTCTTTTCTTCTTTCCTAGCATACATACTTCCTTCCTTCTTTCCTTCTTTCCTTCTCCCCTTCTTTCTTCACTTCTTTCCTTCCTTCCCTCCTTGCTTCTTTTTTTCCTTCCTGGAATACTTCCTGCAATACTTCCTTCCTTCCTTCCATTTTGGACTACTTCCTGGAATACTTCCTGTAATGCTTCCTGAAATACTTCCTTCCTTCATTTCTTCCTTCCTGGAATACATACTTCCTTCTTTCCTTCTTACCTTCCTTCCTTCTTACCTTGCTTCCTCTCTGGATTACTTCCTGGAATTCTTCCTGGAATACTTCCTGGAATACTTCCTGGAATTCCTTTTTCGTCCTTTTCTTCTTTCCTAGCATAGATACTTCCTTCCTTCTTTCCTTCTTTCCTTCTCCCCTTCTTTCTTAACTTTTTTCCTTCCTTCCCTTCTTGCTTGTTTCCTTCCTTCCTTGAATACTTCCTGCAATACTTCCTTCCTTCCTTCCTTCCATTTTGGACTGCTTCCTGGAATACTTCCTGTAATGCTTCCTGAAATACTTCCTTCCTTCATTTCTTCCTTCCTGGAATACATACTTCCTTCTTTCCTTCTTACCTTCCTTCCTTCTTACCTTCCTTCCTTTCTGGAATACTTCCTGGAATACTTCCTGGAATACTTCCCGGAATTATTTTTTCCTTCTTTTCTTCTTTCCTAGCATACCTACTTCCTTCCTTCTTTCCTTCTTTCCTTCTCCCCTTCTTTCTTCACTTCTTTCCTTCCTTCCCTCCTTGCTTCTTTCCTTCCTTCATGGAATACTTCCTGCAATACTTCCTTCCTTCCTTCAATTTTGGACTACTTCCTGGAATACTTCCTGTAATGCTTCCTGAAATACTTCCTTCCTTCATTTCTTCCTTCCAGGCATACATGCTTCCTTCTTTCCTTCTTACCTTCCTTCCTTTTTACCTTCCTTCCTTTCTGAAATATTTCCTTGAATACTTCCTGGAATACTTCCTGGAATTCTTTTTTCCTTTTCTTCTTTCCTAGCATACATACTTCCTTCCTTCTTTCCTTCTTTCCTTCTCCCCTTCTTTCTTAACTTCTTTCCTTCCTTCCCTCCTTGCTTCTTTCCTGCCTTCCTGGAATACTTCCTGCAATACTTCCTTCCTTCCTTCGATTTTGGACTACTTCATGGAATACTTCCTGTAATGCTTCATGAAATACTTCCTTCCTTCATTTCTTCCTTCCTGGAATACATGCTTCCTTTTTTCCTTCTTACCTTCCTTCCTTCTTACCTTCCTTCCTTTCTGGAATACTTCCTGGAATACTTCCTGAAATACTTCCTGGAATTCTTTTTTCCTTCTTTTCTTCTTTCCTAGCATACATACTTCCTTCCTTCTTTCCTTCTTTCCTTCTCCCCTTCTTTCTTCACTTCTTTCCTTCCTTCCCTCCTTGCTTCTTTCCTTCCTTCCTGCAATACTTCCTGCAATACTTCCTTCCTTCCTTCCTTCCTTTTTGGACTACTTCCTAGAATACTTCCTGTAATGCTTCCTGAAATACTTCCTTCCTTCATTTCTTCCTTCCTGGAATACATTCTTCCTTCTTTCCTTGTTACCTTCCTTCCTTCTTACCTTCCTTCCTTTCTGGAATACTTCCTGGAATTCTTTCTGGATTACTTCCCGGAATACTTCCTGGAATTCCTTTTTCCTTCTTTTCTTCTTTCGTAGCATACATACTTCCTTCCTTCTTTCCTTCTTTCCTTCTCCCCTTCTTTCTTAACTTTTTTCCTTCCTTCCCTTCTTGCTTCTTTCCTTCCTTCCTGGAATACTTCCTGCAATACTTCCTTCCTTCCTTCCTTCCATTTTGGACTACTTCCTGGAATACTTCCTGTAATGCTTCCTGAAATACTTCCTTCCTTCATTTCTTCCTTCCTGGAATACATACTTCCTTCTTTCCTTCTTACCTTCCTTCCTTCTTACCTTCCATTCTTTCTGGAATACTTCCTGGAATACTTCCTAGAATACTTCCTGGAATACTTCCTGGAATACTTCCTGGAATTAGTTTTTCCTTCTTTTCTTCTTTCCTAGCATACATACTTCCTTCCTTCTTTCCTTCTTTCCTTCTCCCCTTCTTTCTTCACTTCTTTCCTTCCTTCCCTCCTTGCTTCTTTCCTTCCTTCCTGGAATACTTCCTGCAATACTTCCTTCCTTCCTTCCTTCCTTCCTTCCTTCCTTCCTTCCTTCCTTCCTTCCTTCCTTCCTTCCTTCCTTCCTTCCTTCCTTCCTTCCTTCCTTCCTTCCTTCCTTCCTTCCTTCCTTCCTTCCTTCCTTCCTTCCTTCCTTCCTTCCTTCCTTCCTTCCTTCCTTCCTTCCTTCCTTCCTTCCTTCCTTCCTTCCTTCCTTCCTTCCTTCCTTCCTTCCTTCCTTCCTTCCTTCCTTCCATTTTGGACTACTTCCTGGAATACTTCCTGTAATGCTTACTGAAATACTTCCTTCCTTCATTTCTTCCTTCCTGGAATACATACTTCCTTCTTTCCTTCTTACCTTCCTTCCTTCTTATCTTCCTTCCTTTCTGGAATACTTCCTTGGATACTTCCTGGAATACTTCCTGGAATTCTTTTTTCCTTATTTTCTTCTTTCGTAGCATACATACTTCCTTCCTTCTTTCCTTCTTTCCTTCTCCCCTTCTTTCTTCACTTCTTTCCTTCCTTCCCTCCTTGCTTCTTTCCTTCCTTCCTGGAATACTTCCCGCAATACTTCCTTCCTTTCTTCCTTCCTTCCATTTTGGACTACTTCCTGGAATACTTCCTGTAATGCTTCCTGAAATACTTCCTTCCTTCATTTCTTCCTTCCTGGAATACATACATCCTTCTTTCCTTCTTACCTTCCTTCCTTCTTACCTTCCTTCCTTTCTGGGATACTTCCTGGGATACTTCCTGGAATACTTCCTGGAATTCTTTTTTCCTTCTTTTCTTCTTTCCTAGCATACATACTTCCTTCCTTCTTTCTTTCTTTCCTTCTCCCCTTCTTTCTTCACTTCTTTCCTTCCTTCCCTCCTTGCTTCTTTCCTTCCTTCCTGGAATACTTCCTGCAATACTTCCTTCCTTCCTTCCTTCCATTTTGGACTACTTCCTGGAATACTTCCTGTAATGCTTCCTGAAATACTTCCTTCCTTCATTTCTTCCTTGCTGGAATACATACTTCCTTCTTTCCTTCTTACCTTCCTTCCTTCTTACCTTCCTTCCTTTCTGGAATACTTCCTGGAATACTTCCGGGAATACTTCCCGGAATACTTCCTGGAATACTTCCTGGAATTCTTTTTTCCTTCTTTTCTTCTTTTCTAGCATACATACTTCCTTCCTTCTTTCCTTCTTTCCTTCTCCCCTTCTTTCTTCACTTCTTTCCTTCCTTCCCTCCTTGCTTCTTTCCTTCCTTCCTGGAATTCCCCCTGCAATACTTCCTTCCTTCCTTCCATTTTGGACTACTTCCTGGAATACTTCCTGTAATGCTTCCTGAAATACTTCCTTCCTTCATTTCTTCCTTCCTGGAATACATACTTCCTTCTTTCCTTCTTACCTTCCTTCCTTCTTACCTTCCTTCCTTTCTGGAATACTTCCGGGAATACTTCCTGGAATACTTCCGGGAATACTTCATGGAATACTTCCTGGAATTCTTTTTTCCTTCTTTTCTTCTTTCCTAGCATACATACTTCCTTCCTTCTTTCCTTCTTTCCTTCTCCCCTTCTTTCTTAACTTCTTTCCTTCCTTCCCTCCTTGCTTCTTTCTTTCCTTCCTTGAATACTTCCTGCAATACTTCCTTCCTTCCTTCCTTCCATTTTGGACTACTTCCTGGAATACTTCCTGTAATGCTTCCTGAAATACTTCCTTCCTTCATTTCTTCCTTGCTGGAATACATACTTCCTTCTTTCCTTCTTACCTTCCTTCCTTCTTACCTTCCTTCCTTTCTGGAATACTTCTTGGAATACTCCCTGGCATACTTCCTGGAATTATTTTCCTTCTTTTCTTCTTTCCTAGCTACATACTTCCTTCCTTCATTCCTTCTTTCCTTCTCCCCTTCTTTCTTAACTTCTTTCCTTCCTTCCCACCTTGCTTCTTTCCTTCCTTCCTGGAATACTTCCTGCAATCCTTCTTTCCGTCCATTTTGGACAACTACTTATGGAATACTTCCTGTAATGCTTCCTGAAATACTTCCTTCCTTCATTTCTTCCTTCCTGGAATACATACTTCCTTCTTTCCTTCTTACCTTCCTTCCTTCTTACCTTCCTTCCTTTCTGGAATACTTCCTGGAATACTTCCGGGAATACTTCCAGGAATACTTTTTCGAATACTTCCTGGAATTCTTTTTTCCTTCTTTTCTTCTTTTCTAGCATATATACTTCCTTCCTTCTTTCCTTCTTTCCTTCTCCCCTTCTTTCTTAACTTCTTTGCTGCCTTCCCTCCTTGCTTCTTTCCTTCCTTCCTGGAATACTTCCTGCAATACTTCCTTCCTTCCTTCCTTCCTTCCATTTTGGACTACTTCCTGGAATACTTCCTGTAATGCTTCCTGAAATACTTCCTTCCTTCATTTCTTCCTTCCTGGAATACATACTTCCTTCTTTCCTTCTTACCTTCCTTCCTTCTTACCTTCCTTCCTTTCTGGAATACTTCCAGGAATACTTCCTGGAATACTTCCTGGAATACTTCCTGGAATTATTTTTTCCTTCTTTTCTTCTTTCCTAGCTACATACTTCCTTCCTTCATTCCTTCTTTCCTTCTCCCCTTCTTTCTTAACTTCTTTCCTTCCTTCCCACCTTGCTTCTTTCCTTCCTTCCTGGAATACTTCCTGCAATCCTTCTTTCCGTCCATTTTGGACAACTACTTATGGAATACTTCCTGTAATGTTTCCTGAAATACTTCCTTCCTTCATTTCTTCCTTCCTGGAATACATACTTCCTTCTTTCCTTCTTACCTTCCTTCCTTCTTACCTTGCTTCCTCTCTGGATTACTTCCTGGAATTCTTCCTGGAATACTTCCTGGAATACTTCCTGGAATTCTTTTTTCCTTCCTTTCTTCTTTCCTAGCATACATACTTCTTTCCTTCTTTCCTTCTTTCCTTCTCCCCTTCTTCCTTAACTTCTTTCCTTCCTTCCCTCCTTGCTTCTTTCCTTCCTTCCTGGAATACTTCCTGCAATACTTCCTTCCTTCCTTTCATTTTGTTCTACTTCCTGGAATACTTCCTGTAATGCTTCCTGAAATACATCCTTCCTTCATTTCTTCCTTCCTGGAATACATACTTCCTTCTTTCCTTCTTACCTTCCTTCCTTCTTACCTTCCTTCCTTTCTGGATTACTTCCTGGAATACTTCCTGGAATACTTCCTGGAATTCTTTTTTCCTTCTTTTCTTATTTCCTAGCATACATACTTCCTTCCTTCTTTCCTTCTTTCCTTCTCCCCTTCTTTCTTCACTTCTTTCCTTCCTTCCCGCCTTGCTTCTTTCCTTCCTTCCTGGAATACTTCCTGCAATACTTCCTTCCTTCCTTCCTTCCATTTTGGACTACTTCCTGGAATACATCCTGTAATGCTTCCTGAAATACTTCCTTCCTTCATTTCTTCCTTCCTGGAATACATACTTCCTTCTTTCCTTCTTACCTTCCTTCCTTCTTACCTTCCTTCCTTTCTGGAATACGTCCTTGAATACTTCCGGGAATACTTCCCGGAATTCTTTTTTCCTTCTTTTCTTCTTTCCTAGCATACCTACTTCCTTCCTTCTTTCCTTCTTTCCTTCTCCCCTTCTTTCTTAACTTCTTTCCTTCCTGCCCTCCTTGCTTCTTTCCTTCCTTCCTGGAATACTTCCTGCAATACTTCCTTCCTTCCTTCCATTTTGGAGTACTTCATGGAATACTTCCTGTAATGCTTCCGGAAATACTTCCTTCCTTCATTTCTTCCTTCCTGGAATACATGCTTCCTTTTTTTCCTTCTTACCTTCCTTCCTTCTTACCTTCCTTCCTTTCTGGAATACTTCCTGGAATACTTCCTGGAATACTTCCTGGAATTCTTTTTTCCTTCTTTTCTTCTTTCCTAGCATACATACTTCCTTCCTTCTTTCCTTCTTTCCTTCTCCCTTTCTTTCTTAACTTCTTTCCTTCCTTCCCTCCTTGCTTCTTTCCTTCCTTCCTGCAATACTTCCTGCAATACTTCCTTCCTTTTTTCCTTCCATTTTGGACTACTTCCTGGAATACTTCCTGTAATGCTTCCTGAAATACTTCCTTCCTTCATTTCTTCCTTCCTGGAATACATACTTCCTTCTTTCCTTCTTACCTTCCTTCCTTCTTACCTTCCTTCCTTTCTGGAATACGTCCTGGAATACTTCCGGGAATACTTCCCGGAATTCTTTTTTCCTTCTTTTCTTCTTTCCTAGCATACATACTTCCTTCCTTCTTTCCTTCTTTCCTTCTCCCTGTCTTTGTTAACTTCTTTCCTTCCTTCCCTCCTTGCTTCTTTCCTTCCTTCCTGGAATACTTCCTGCAATACTTCCTTCCTTCCTTCAATTTTGGAATACTTCCTGGAATACTTCCTGTAATGCTTCCTGAAATACTTCCTTCCTTCATTTCTTCCTTCCTGGAATACATGCTTCCTTCTTTCCTTCTTACCTTCCTTCCTTCTTACCTTCCTTCCTTTCTGGAATACTTCCTGGAATACTTCCTGGAATACTTCCTGGAATTCTTTTTTCCTTTTCTTCTTTCCTAGCATACATACTTCCTTCCTTCTTTCCTTCTTTCCTTCTCCCCTTCTTTCTTAACTTCTTTCCTTCCTTCCCTCCTTGCTTCTTTCCTGCCTTCCTGGAATACTTCCTGCAATACTTCCTTCCTTCCTTCGATTTTGGACTACTTCATGGAATACTTCCTGTAATGCTTCCTGAAATACTTCCTTCCTTCATTTCTTCCTTCCTGGAATACATGCTTCCTTCTTTCCTTCTTACCTTCCTTCCTTCTTACCTTCCTTCCTTTCTGGAATACTTCCTGGAATACTTCCTGGAATACTTCCTGGAATTCTTTTTTCCTTCCTTTCTTCTTTCCTAGCATACATACTTCCTTCCTTCTTTCTTTCTTTCCTTCTCCCCTTCTTTCTTAACTTTTTTCCTTCCTTCCCTTCTTGCTTCTTTCCTTCCTTCCTGGAATACTTCCTGCAATACTTCCTTCCTTCCTTCCTTCCTTCCATTTTGGACTACTTCCTGGAATACTTCCTGTAATGCTTCCTGAAATACTTCCTTCCTTCATTTCTTCCTTCCTGGAATACATGCTTCCTTCTTTCCTTCTTACCTTCCTTCCTTCTTACCTTCCTTCCTTTCTGGAATACTTCCTAGAATTCTTCCTGTTATACTTCCTGGAATACTTCCTGGAATTCCTTTTTCCTTCTTTTCTTCTTTCCTAGCATACATACTTCCTTCCTTCTTTCCTTCTTTCCTTCTCCCCTTCTTTCTAAACTTTTTTCCTTCCTTCCCTTCTTGCTTCTTTCCTTCCTTCCTGGAATACTTCCTGCAATACCTCCTTCCTTCCTTCCTTCCATTTTGGACTACTTCATGGAATTCTTCCTGTAATGCTTCCTGAAATACTTCCTTCCTTCATTTCTTCCTTCCTGGAATACATACTTCCTTCTTTCCTTCTTACCTTCCTTCCTTCTTACCTTCCTTCCTTTCTGGAATACTTCCTGGAATACTACCTGGAATACTTCCTGGAATTCTTTTTTCCTTCTTTTCTTCTTTCCTAGCATACATACTTCCTTCCTTCTTTCCTTCTTTCCTTCTCCCCTTCTTTCTTAACTTCTTTCCTTCCTTCCCTCCTTGCTTTTTTCCTTCCTTCCTGGAATACTTCCTTCAATACTTCCTTCCTTCCTTCCATTTTGGACTACTTCCTGGAATACTTCCTGTAATGCTTCCTGAAATACTTCCTTCCTTCATTTCTTCCTTCCTGGAATACATACTTCCTTCTTTCCTTCTTACCTTCCTTCCTTCTTACCTTCCTTCCTTTCTGGATTACTTCCTGGAATACTTCCTGGAATACTTCCTGGAATTCTTTTTTCCTTCTTTTCTTATTTCCTAGCATACATACTTCCTTCCTTCTTTCCTTCTTTCCTTCTCCCCTTCTTTCTTCACTTCTTTCCTTCCTTCCCTCCTTGCTTCTTTCCTTCCTTCCTGGAATACTTCCTGCAATACTTCCTTCCTTCCTTCCTTCCATTTTGGACTACTTCCTTGAATACTTCCTGTAATGCTTCCTGAAATACTTCCTTCCTTCATTTCTTCCTTCCTGGAATACATACTTCCTTCTTTCCTTCTTACCTTCCTTCCTTCTTACCTTCCTTCCTTTCTGGAATACTTCCTGGAATTCTTCCTGGAATACTTCCTGGAATACTTCCTGGAATACTTCCTGGAATTTTTTTTTCCTTCTTTTCTTCTTTCCTGACATAGATACTTCCTTCCTTCTTTCCTTCTTTCCTTCTCCCCTTCTTTCTTAACTTCTTTCCTTCCTTGCCTCCTTGCTTCTTTCCTTCCTTCCTGGAATACTTCCTGCAACGCTTCCTTACTTCCTTCCATTTTGGACTATTTCATGGAATACTTCCTGTAATGCTTCCTGAAATACTTCCTTCCTTCATTTCTTCCTTCCTGGAATACATGCTTCCTTCTTTCCTTCTTACCTTCCTTCCTTCTTACCTTCCTTCCTTTCTGGAATACTTCCTGGAATACTTCCTGGAATACTTCCTGGAATACTTCCTGGAATTATTTTTTCCTTCTTTTCTTCTTTCCTAGCATACATACTTCCTTCCTTCTTTCCTTCTTTCCTTCTCCCCTTCTTTCTTCACTTCTTTCCTTCCTTCCCTCCTTGCTTCTTTTTTTCCTTCCTGGAATACTTCCTGCAATACTTCCTTCCTTCCTTCCATTTTGGACTACTTCCTGGAATACTTCCTGTAATGCTTCCTGAAATACTTCCTTCCTTCATTTCTTCCTTCCTGGAATACATACTTCCTTCTTTCCTTCTTACCTTCCTTCCTTCTTACCTTGCTTCCTCTCTGGATTACTTCCTGGAATTCTTCCTGGAATACTTCCTGGAATACTTCCTGGAATTCCTTTTTCGTCCTTTTCTTCTTTCCTAGCATAGATACTTCCTTCCTTCTTTCCTTCTTTCCTTCTCCCCTTCTTTCTTAACTTTTTTCCTTCCTTCCCTTCTTGCTTGTTTCCTTCCTTCCTTGAATACTTCCTGCAATACTTCCTTCCTTCCTTCCTTCCATTTTGGACTGCTTCCTGGAATACTTCCTGTAATGCTTCCTGAAATACTTCCTTCCTTCATTTCTTCCTTCCTGGAATACATACTTCCTTCTTTCCTTCTTACCTTCCTTCCTTCTTACCTTCCTTCCTTTCTGGAATACTTCCTGGAATACTTCCTGGAATACTTCCCGGAATTATTTTTTCCTTCTTTTCTTCTTTCCTAGCATACCTACTTCCTTCCTTCTTTCCTTCTTTCCTTCTCCCCTTCTTTCTTCACTTCTTTCCTTCCTTCCCTCCTTGCTTCTTTCCTTCCTTCATGGAATACTTCCTGCAATACTTCCTTCCTTCCTTCAATTTTGGACTACTTCCTGGAATACTTCCTGTAATGCTTCCTGAAATACTTCCTTCCTTCATTTCTTCCTTCCAGGCATACATGCTTCCTTCTTTCCTTCTTACCTTCCTTCCTTTTTACCTTCCTTCCTTTCTGAAATATTTCCTTGAATACTTCCTGGAATACTTCCTGGAATTCTTTTTTCCTTTTCTTCTTTCCTAGCATACATACTTCCTTCCTTCTTTCCTTCTTTCCTTCTCCCCTTCTTTCTTAACTTCTTTCCTTCCTTCCCTCCTTGCTTCTTTCCTGCCTTCCTGGAATACTTCCTGCAATACTTCCTTCCTTCCTTCGATTTTGGACTACTTCATGGAATACTTCCTGTAATGCTTCATGAAATACTTCCTTCCTTCATTTCTTCCTTCCTGGAATACATGCTTCCTTTTTTCCTTCTTACCTTCCTTCCTTCTTACCTTCCTTCCTTTCTGGAATACTTCCTGGAATACTTCCTGAAATACTTCCTGGAATTCTTTTTTCCTTCTTTTCTTCTTTCCTAGCATACATACTTCCTTCCTTCTTTCCTTCTTTCCTTCTCCCCTTCTTTCTTCACTTCTTTCCTTCCTTCCCTCCTTGCTTCTTTCCTTCCTTCCTGGAATACTTCCTGCAATACTTCCTTCCTTCCTTCCTTCCTTTTTGGACTACTTCCTAGAATACTTCCTGTAATGCTTCCTGAAATACTTCCTTCCTTCATTTCTTCCTTCCTGGAATACATTCTTCCTTCTTTCCTTGTTACCTTCCTTCCTTCTTACCTTCCTTCCTTTCTGGAATACTTCCTGGAATTCTTTCTGGATTACTTCCCGGAATACTTCCTGGAATTCCTTTTTCCTTCTTTTCTTCTTTCGTAGCATACATACTTCCTTCCTTCTTTCCTTCTTTCCTTCTCCCCTTCTTTCTTAACTTTTTTCCTTCCTTCCCTTCTTGCTTCTTTCCTTCCTTCCTGGAATACTTCCTGCAATACTTCCTTCCTTCCTTCCTTCCATTTTGGACTACTTCCTGGAATACTTCCTGTAATGCTTCCTGAAATACTTCCTTCCTTCATTTCTTCCTTCCTGGAATACATACTTCCTTCTTTCCTTCTTACCTTCCTTCCTTCTTACCTTCCATTCTTTCTGGAATACTTCCTGGAATACTTCCTAGAATACTTCCTGGAATACTTCCTGGAATACTTCCTGGAATTAGTTTTTCCTTCTTTTCTTCTTTCCTAGCATACATACTTCCTTCCTTCTTTCCTTCTTTCCTTCTCCCCTTCTTTCTTCACTTCTTTCCTTCCTTCCCTCCTTGCTTCTTTCCTTCCTTCCTGGAATACTTCCTGCAATACTTCCTTCCTTCCTTCCTTCCTTCCTTCCTTCCTTCCTTCCTTCCTTCCTTCCTTCCTTCCTTCCTTCCTTCCTTCCTTCCTTCCTTCCTTCCTTCCTTCCTTCCTTCCTTCCTTCCTTCCTTCCTTCCTTCCTTCCTTCCTTCCTTCCTTCCTTCCTTCCTTCCTTCCTTCCTTCCTTCCTTCCTTCCTTCCTTCCTTCCTTCCTTCCTTCCTTCCTTCCTTCCATTTTGGACTACTTCCTGGAATACTTCCTGTAATGCTTACTGAAATACTTCCTTCCTTCATTTCTTCCTTCCTGGAATACATACTTCCTTCTTTCCTTCTTACCTTCCTTCCTTCTTATCTTCCTTCCTTTCTGGAATACTTCCTTGGATACTTCCTGGAATACTTCCTGGAATTCTTTTTTCCTTATTTTCTTCTTTCGTAGCATACATACTTCCTTCCTTCTTTCCTTCTTTCCTTCTCCCCTTCTTTCTTCACTTCTTTCCTTCCTTCCCTCCTTGCTTCTTTCCTTCCTTCCTGGAATACTTCCCGCAATACTTCCTTCCTTTCTTCCTTCCTTCCATTTTGGACTACTTCCTGGAATACTTCCTGTAATGCTTCCTGAAATACTTCCTTCCTTCATTTCTTCCTTCCTGGAATACATACATCCTTCTTTCCTTCTTACCTTCCTTCCTTCTTACCTTCCTTCCTTTCTGGGATACTTCCTGGGATACTTCCTGGAATACTTCCTGGAATTCTTTTTTCCTTCTTTTCTTCTTTCCTAGCATACATACTTCCTTCCTTCTTTCTTTCTTTCCTTCTCCCCTTCTTTCTTCACTTCTTTCCTTCCTTCCCTCCTTGCTTCTTTCCTTCCTTCCTGGAATACTTCCTGCAATACTTCCTTCCTTCCTTCCTTCCATTTTGGACTACTTCCTGGAATACTTCCTGTAATGCTTCCTGAAATACTTCCTTCCTTCATTTCTTCCTTGCTGGAATACATACTTCCTTCTTTCCTTCTTACCTTCCTTCCTTCTTACCTTCCTTCCTTTCTGGAATACTTCCTGGAATACTTCCGGGAATACTTCCCGGAATACTTCCTGGAATACTTCCTGGAATTCTTTTTTCCTTCTTTTCTTCTTTTCTAGCATACATACTTCCTTCCTTCTTTCCTTCTTTCCTTCTCCCCTTCTTTCTTCACTTCTTTCCTTCCTTCCCTCCTTGCTTCTTTCCTTCCTTCCTGGAATTCCCCCTGCAATACTTCCTTCCTTCCTTCCATTTTGGACTACTTCCTGGAATACTTCCTGTAATGCTTCCTGAAATACTTCCTTCCTTCATTTCTTCCTTCCTGGAATACATACTTCCTTCTTTCCTTCTTACCTTCCTTCCTTCTTACCTTCCTTCCTTTCTGGAATACTTCCGGGAATACTTCCTGGAATACTTCCGGGAATACTTCATGGAATACTTCCTGGAATTCTTTTTTCCTTCTTTTCTTCTTTCCTAGCATACATACTTCCTTCCTTCTTTCCTTCTTTCCTTCTCCCCTTCTTTCTTAACTTCTTTCCTTCCTTCCCTCCTTGCTTCTTTCTTTCCTTCCTTGAATACTTCCTGCAATACTTCCTTCCTTCCTTCCTTCCATTTTGGACTACTTCCTGGAATACTTCCTGTAATGCTTCCTGAAATACTTCCTTCCTTCATTTCTTTCTTCCTGGAATACATACTTCCTTCTTTCCTTCTTACCTTCCTTCCTTCTTACCTTCCTTCCTTTCTGGAATACTTCTTGGAATACTCCCTGGCATACTTCCTGGAATTATTTTCCTTCTTTTCTTCTTTCCTAGCTACATACTTCCTTCCTTCATTCCTTCTTTCCTTCTCCCCTTCTTTCTTAACTTCTTTCCTTCCTTCCCACCTTGCTTCTTTCCTTCCTTCCTGGAATACTTCCTGCAATCCTTCTTTCCGTCCATTTTGGACAACTACTTATGGAATACTTCCTGTAATGTTTCCTGAAATACTTCCTTCCTTCATTTCTTCCTTCCTGGAATACATACTTCCTTCTTTCCTTCTTACCTTCCTTCCTTCTTACCTTCCTTCCTTTCTGGAATACTTCCTGGAATACTTCCGGGAATACTTCCAGGAATACTTTTTCGAATACTTCCTGGAATTCTTTTTTCCTTCTTTTCTTCTTTTCTAGCATATATACTTCCTTCCTTCTTTCCTTCTTTCCTTCTCCCCTTCTTTCTTAACTTCTTTGCTGCCTTCCCTCCTTGCTTCTTTCCTTCCTTCCTGGAATACTTCCTGCAATACTTCCTTCCTTCCTTCCTTCCTTCCATTTTGGACTACTTCCTGGAACACTTCCTGTAATGCTTCCTGAAATACTTCCTTCCTTCATTCCTTCCTTCCTGGAATACATACTTCCTTCTTTCCTTCTTACCTTCCTTCCTTCTTACCTTCCTTCCTTTCTGGAATACTTCCTGGAATACTTCCGGGAATACTTCCTGGGATACTTCCTGGAATACTTCCTGGAATTGTTTTTTCCTTTTTTTCTTCTTTCCTAGCATACATACTTCCTTCTTTCTCTCCTTCTTTCCTTCTCCCCTTCTTTCTTCACTTCTTTCCTTCCTTCCCCCCTATGCCTATTTCCTTCCTTCCTGGAATACTTTCTGCAATACTTCCTTCCTTCCTTCCTTCCATTTTGGACTACTTCCTGGAATACTTCCTGTAATGCTTCCTGAAATACTTCCTTCCTTCATTTCTTCCTTCCTGGAATACATACTTCCTTCTTTCCTTCTTACCTTCCTTCCTTCTTAGCTTCCTTCCTTTCTGGATTACTTCCTGGAATACTTCCCGGAATACTTCCTGGAATTATTTTTTCCTTCTTTTCTTCTTTCCTAGCATACATACTTCCTTCCTTCTTTCCTTCTTTCCTTCTCCCCTTCTTTCTTCACTTCTTTCCTTCCTTCCCTCCTTGCTTCTTTCCTTCCTTCCTGGAATACTTCCTGCAATACTTCCTTCCTTCCTTCCTTCCATTTTGGACTACTTCCTGGAATACTTCCAGTAATGCTTCCTGAAATACTTCCTTCCTTCATTTCTTCCTTCCTGGAATACATACTTCCTTCTTTCCTTCTTACCTTCCTTCCTTCTTACCTTCCTTCCTTTCTGGAATACTTCCGGGAATACTTCCTGGAATACTTCCTGGAATTCTTTTTTCCTTCTTTTCTTCTTTCCTAGCATACATACTTCCTTCCTTCTTTCCTTTTTTTTTCCCCCTTTCTTTCTTCACTTCTTTCCTTCCTTTCCTCCTTGCTTCTTTCCTTCCTTCCTGGAATACTTCCTGCAATACTTCCTTCCTTCCTTCCATTTTGGACTACTTCCTGGAATACTTCCTGTAATGCTTCCTGAAATAATTCCTTCCTTCATTTCTTCCTTCCTGGAATACATACTTCCTTCTTTCCTTCTTACCTTCCTTCCTTCTTACCTTCCTTCCTTTCTGGAATACTTCTTGGAATACTTCCGGGAATCCTTCCTGGAATACTTCCTGGAATCCTTCCTGGTATTCTCTTTGCCTTCTTTTCTTCTTTCCTAGCATACATACTTCCTTCCTTCTTTCCTTCTTTCCTTCTCCCCTTCTTTCTTAACTTCTTTCCTTTCTTCCCTCCTTGCTTCTTTTTTTCCTTCCTTGAATACTTCCTGCAATACTTCCTTCCTTCCTTCCTTCCATTTTGGACTACTTCCTGGAATACTTCCTGTAATGCTTCCTGAAATACTTCCTTCCTTCATTTCTTTCTTCCTGGAATACATACTTCCTTCTTTCCTTCTTACCTTCCTTCCTTCTTACCTTCCTTCCTTTCTGGAATACTTCCTGGAATACTTCCTGGAATACTTCCTGGAATTCTTTTTTCCTTCTTTTCTTCTTTTCTAGCATACATACTTCCTTCCTTCTTTCCTTCTTTCCTTCTCCCCTTCTTTCTTAACTTCTTTCCTTCCTTCCCTCCTTGCTTCTTTCCTTCGTTCCTGGAATGCTTCCTGCAATACTTCCTTCCTTCCTTCCATTTTGGACTACTTCCTGGAATACTTCCTGTAATGCTTCCTGAAATACTTCCTTCCTTCATTTCTTCCTTCCTGGAATACATACTTCCTTCTTTCCTTCTTACCTTCCTTCCTCCTTACCTTCTTTCCTTTCTGGAATACTTCCTGGAATACTTCCGGGAATACTTCCTGGAATACTTCCTGGAATACTTCCTGGAATTCTTTTTTCCTTCTTTTCTTCTTTCCTAGCCGACATACTTCCTTCCTTCTTTCCTTCTTTCCTTCTCCCCTTCTTTCTTCACTTCTTTCCTTCCTTCCCTCCTTGCTTCTTTCCTTCCTTCCTGGAATACTTCCTACAATACTTCCTTCCTTCCTTCCTTACTTCCATTTTGGACTACTTCCTGGAATACTTCCTGTAATGCTTCCTGAAATAATTCCTTCCTTCATTTCTTCCTTCCTGGAATACATACTTCCTTCTTTCCTTCTTACCTTCCTTCCTTCTTACCTTCCTTCCTTTCTGGGATACTTCCAGGAATACTTCCGGGAATACTTCCTGGAATTCTTTTTTCCTTCTTTTCTTCTTTCCTAGCATACATACTTCCTTCCTTCTTTCCTTCTTTCCTTCTCCCCTTCTTTCTTCACTTCTTTCCTTCCTTCCCTCCTTGCTTCTTTCCTTCCTTCCTGGAATACTTCCTGCAATACTTCCTTCCTTCCTTCCTTCCATTTTGGACTACTTCCTGGAATACTTCCTGTAATGCTTCCTGAAATACTTCCTTCCTTCATTTCTTCCTTCCTGGAATACATACTTCCTTCTTTCCTTCTTACCTTCCTTCCTTCTTACCTTCCTTCCTTTCTGGAATACTTCCTGGAATACTTCCTGGAATACTTCCTGGAATTCTTTTTTCCTTCTTTTCTTCTTTCCTAGCATACATACTTCCTTCCTTCTTTCCTTTTTTTTTCCCCCTTTCTTTCTTCACTTCTTTCCTTCCTTTCCTCCTTGCTTCTTTCCTTCCTTCCTGGAATGCTTCCTGCAATACTACCTTCCTTCCTTCCATTTTGGACTACTTCCTGGAATACTTCCTGTAATGCTTCCTGAAATACTTCCTTCCTTCATTTCTTCCTTCCTGGAATACATGCTTCCTTCTTTCCTTCTTACCTTCCTTCCTTCTTACCTTCCTTCCTTTCTGGAATACTTCCTGCAATACTTCCTGGAATACTTCCTGGAATTCTTTTTTCCTTCTTTTCTTCTTTCCTAGCATACATACTTCCTTCCTTCTTTCCTTCTTTCCTTCTCCCCTTCTTTCTTAACTTCTTTCCTTCCTTCCCTCCTTGCTTCTTTCCTTCCCTCCTGCAATACTTCCTTCCTTCCTTCCTTCCTTCCTTCCTTCCTTCCTTCCTTCCTTCCTTCCTTCCTTCCTTCCTTCCTTCCGTCCTTCCGTCCTTCCTTCCTTCCTTCCTTCCTTCCTTCCTTCCTTCCTTCCTTCCTTCCTTCCATTTTGGACTACTTCCTGGAATACTTCCTGTAATGCTTCCTGAAATACTTCCTTCCTTCATTTCTTCCTTCCTGGAATACATGCTTCCTTCTTTCCTTCTTACCTTCCTTCCTTCTTACCTTCCTTCCTTTCTGGAATACTTCCTAAAATACTTCCTGGAATACTTCCTGGAATTCTTTTTTCCTTCCTTTCTTCTTTCCTAGCATACATACATCCTTCCTTCTATCCTTCTTTCCTTCTCCCCTTCTTTCTTCACTTCTTTCCTTCCTTCCCTCCATGCTTCTTTCCTTCCTTCCTGCAATACTTCCTCCAATACTTCCTTCCTTCCTTCCTTCCATTTTGGACTACTTCCTGGAATACTTCCTGTAATGCTTGCTGAAATACTTCCTTCCTTCATTTCTTCCTTCCTGGAATACATACTTCCTTCTTTCCTTCTTACCTTCCTTCCTTCATACCTTCCTTCCTTTCTGGATTACTTCCTGGAATACTTCCTGGAATACTTCCTGGAATTCTTTTTTCCTTCTTTTCTTCTTTCCTAGCATACATACTTCCTTCCTTCTTTCCTTCTTTCCTTCTCCCCTTCTTTCTTCACTTCTTTCCTTCCTTCCCTCCTTGCTTCTTTCCTTCCTTCCTGGAATACTTCCTGCAATACTTCCTTCCTTCCTTCCTTCCATTTTGGACTACTTCCTTGAATACTTCCTGTAATGCTTCCTGAAATACTTCCTTCCTTCATTTCTTCCTTCCTCGAATACATGCTTCCTTCTTTCCTTATTACCTTCCTTCCTTCTTACCTTCCTTCCTTTCTGGAATACTTCCTGGAATTCTTCCTGGAATACTTCCCGGAATACTTCCTGGAATTCCTTTTTCCTTCTTTTCTTCTTTCGTAGCATACATACTTCCTTCCTTCTTTCCTTCTTTCCTTCTCCCCTTCTTTTTTAACTTTTTTCCTTCCTTCCGTTCTTGCTTCTTTCCTTCCTTCCTGGAATACTTCCTGCAATACTTCCTTCCTTCCTTCCTTCCATTTTGGACTACTTCCTGGAATACTTCCTGTAATGCTTCCTGAAATACTTCCTTCCTTCATTTCTTCCTTCCTGGAATACATACTTCCTTCTTTCCTTCTTACCTTCCTTCCTTCTTACCTTCCTTCCTTTCTGGAATACTTCCTGGAATACTTCCGGGAATACTTCCTAGAATACTTCCTGGAATTCTTTTTTCCTTCTTTTCTTCTTTCCTGACATACATACTTCCTTCCTTCTTTCCTTCTTTCCTTCTCCCCTTCTTTCTTCACTTCTTTCCTTCCTTCCCTCCTTGCTTCTTTTCTTCCTTCCTGGAATACTTCCTGCAACGCTTCCTTTCTTCCTTCCATTTTGGACTACTTCCTGGAATACTTCCTGTAATGCTTCCTGAAATACTTCCTTCCTTCATTTCTTCCTTCCTGGAATACATACTTCCTTCTTTCCTTCTTACCTTCCTTCCTTCTTACCTTCCTTCCTTTCTGGAATACTTCCAGGAATACTTCCTGGAATACTTCCTGGAATACTTCCTGGAATTATTTTTTCCTTCTTTTCTTCTTTCCTAGCGTACATACTTCCTTCCTTCTTTCCTTCTTTCCTTCTCCCCTTCTTTCTTCACTTCTTTCCTTCCTTCCCTCCTTGCTTCTTTTTTTCCTTCCTGGAATACTTCCTGCAATACTTCCTTCCTTCCTTCCATTTTGGACTACTTCATGGAATACTTCCTGTAATGCTTCCTGAAATACTTCCTTCCTTCATTTCTTCCTTCCTGGAATACATACTTCCTTCTTTCCTTCTTACCTTCCTTCCTTCTTACCTTGCTTCCTCTCTGGATTACTTCCTGGAATTCTTCCTGGAATACTTCCTGGAATACTTCCTGGAATTCTTTTTTCCTTCCTTTCTTCTTTCCTAGCATACATACTTCTTTCCTTCTTTCCTTCTTTCCTTCTCCCCTTCTTCCTTAACTTCTTTCCTTCCTTCCCTCCTTGCTTCTTTCCTTCCTTCCTGGAATACTTCCTGCAATACTTCCTTCCTTCCTTTCATTTTGTTCTACTTCCTGGAATACTTCCTGTAATGCTTCCTGAAATACATCCTTCCTTCATTTCTTCCTTCCTGGAATACATACTTCCTTCTTTCCTTCTTACCTTCCTTCCTTCTTACCTTCCTTCCTTTCTGGATTACTTCCTGGAATACTTCCTGGAATACTTCCTGGAATTCTTTTTTCCTTCTTTTCTTATTTCCTAGCATACATACTTCCTTCCTTCTTTCCTTCTTTCCTTCTCCCCTTCTTTCTTCACTTCTTTCCTTCCTTCCCGCCTTGCTTCTTTCCTTCCTTCCTGGAATACTTCCTGCAATACTTCCTTCCTTCCTTCCTTCCATTTTGGACTACTTCCTGGAATACATCCTGTAATGCTTCCTGAAATACTTCCTTCCTTCATTTCTTCCTTCCTGGAATACATACTTCCTTCTTTCCTTCTTACCTTCCTTCCTTCTTACCTTCCTTCCTTTCTGGAATACGTCCTTGAATACTTCCGGGAATACTTCCCGGAATTCTTTTTTCCTTCTTTTCTTCTTTCCTAGCATACCTACTTCCTTCCTTCTTTCCTTCTTTCCTTCTCCCCTTCTTTCTTAACTTCTTTCCTTCCTGCCCTCCTTGCTTCTTTCCTTCCTTCCTGGAATACTTCCTGCAATACTTCCTTCCTTCCTTCCATTTTGGAGTACTTCATGGAATACTTCCTGTAATGCTTCCGGAAATACTTCCTTCCTTCATTTCTTCCTTCCTGGAATACATGCTTCCTTTTTTTCCTTCTTACCTTCCTTCCTTCTTACCTTCCTTCCTTTCTGGAATACTTCCTGGAATACTTCCTGGAATACTTCCTGGAATTCTTTTTTCCTTCTTTTCTTCTTTCCTAGCATACATACTTCCTTCCTTCTTTCCTTCTTTCCTTCTCCCTTTCTTTCTTAACTTCTTTCCTTCCTTCCCTCCTTGCTTCTTTCCTTCCTTCCTGCAATACTTCCTGCAATACTTCCTTCCTTTTTTCCTTCCATTTTGGACTACTTCCTGGAATACTTCCTGTAATGCTTCCTGAAATACTTCCTTCCTTCATTTCTTCCTTCCTGGAATACATACTTCCTTCTTTCCTTCTTACCTTCCTTCCTTCTTACCTTCCTTCCTTTCTGGAATACGTCCTGGAATACTTCCGGGAATACTTCCCGGAATTCTTTTTTCCTTCTTTTCTTCTTTCCTAGCATACATACTTCCTTCCTTCTTTCCTTCTTTCCTTCTCCCTGTCTTTGTTAACTTCTTTCCTTCCTTCCCTCCTTGCTTCTTTCCTTCCTTCCTGGAATACTTCCTGCAATACTTCCTTCCTTCCTTCAATTTTGGAATACTTCCTGGAATACTTCCTGTAATGCTTCCTGAAATACTTCCTTCCTTCATTTCTTCCTTCCTGGAATACATGCTTCCTTCTTTCCTTCTTACCTTCCTTCCTTCTTACCTTCCTTCCTTTCTGGAATACTTCCTGGAATACTTCCTGGAATACTTCCTGGAATTCTTTTTTCCTTTTCTTCTTTCCTAGCATACATACTTCCTTCCTTCTTTCCTTCTTTCCTTCTCCCCTTCTTTCTTAACTTCTTTCCTTCCTTCCCTCCTTGCTTCTTTCCTGCCTTCCTGGAATACTTCCTGCAATACTTCCTTCCTTCCTTCGATTTTGGACTACTTCATGGAATACTTCCTGTAATGCTTCCTGAAATACTTCCTTCCTTCATTTCTTCCTTCCTGGAATACATGCTTCCTTCTTTCCTTCTTACCTTCCTTCCTTCTTACCTTCCTTCCTTTCTGGAATACTTCCTGGAATACTTCCTGGAATACTTCCTGGAATTCTTTTTTCCTTCCTTTCTTCTTTCCTAGCATACATACTTCCTTCCTTCTTTCTTTCTTTCCTTCTCCCCTTCTTTCTTAACTTTTTTCCTTCCTTCCCTTCTTGCTTCTTTCCTTCCTTCCTGGAATACTTCCTGCAATACTTCCTTCCTTCCTTCCTTCCTTCCATTTTGGACTACTTCCTGGAATACTTCCTGTAATGCTTCCTGAAATACTTCCTTCCTTCATTTCTTCCTTCCTGGAATACATGCTTCCTTCTTTCCTTCTTACCTTCCTTCCTTCTTACCTTCCTTCCTTTCTGGAATACTTCCTAGAATTCTTCCTGTTATACTTCCTGGAATACTTCCTGGAATTCCTTTTTCCTTCTTTTCTTCTTTCCTAGCATACATACTTCCTTCCTTCTTTCCTTCTTTCCTTCTCCCCTTCTTTCTAAACTTTTTTCCTTCCTTCCCTTCTTGCTTCTTTCCTTCCTTCCTGGAATACTTCCTGCAATACCTCCTTCCTTCCTTCCTTCCATTTTGGACTACTTCATGGAATTCTTCCTGTAATGCTTCCTGAAATACTTCCTTCCTTCATTTCTTCCTTCCTGGAATACATACTTCCTTCTTTCCTTCTTACCTTCCTTCCTTCTTACCTTCCTTCCTTTCTGGAATACTTCCTGGAATACTACCTGGAATACTTCCTGGAATTCTTTTTTCCTTCTTTTCTTCTTTCCTAGCATACATACTTCCTTCCTTCTTTCCTTCTTTCCTTCTCCCCTTCTTTCTTAACTTCTTTCCTTCCTTCCCTCCTTGCTTTTTTCCTTCCTTCCTGGAATACTTCCTTCAATACTTCCTTCCTTCCTTCCATTTTGGACTACTTCCTGGAATACTTCCTGTAATGCTTCCTGAAATACTTCCTTCCTTCATTTCTTCCTTCCTGGAATACATACTTCCTTCTTTCCTTCTTACCTTCCTTCCTTCTTACCTTCCTTCCTTTCTGGATTACTTCCTGGAATACTTCCTGGAATACTTCCTGGAATTCTTTTTTCCTTCTTTTCTTATTTCCTAGCATACATACTTCCTTCCTTCTTTCCTTCTTTCCTTCTCCCCTTCTTTCTTCACTTCTTTCCTTCCTTCCCTCCTTGCTTCTTTCCTTCCTTCCTGGAATACTTCCTGCAATACTTCCTTCCTTCCTTCCTTCCATTTTGGACTACTTCCTTGAATACTTCCTGTAATGCTTCCTGAAATACTTCCTTCCTTCATTTCTTCCTTCCTGGAATACATACTTCCTTCTTTCCTTCTTACCTTCCTTCCTTCTTACCTTCCTTCCTTTCTGGAATACTTCCTGGAATTCTTCCTGGAATACTTCCTGGAATACTTCCTGGAATACTTCCTGGAATTCTTTTTTCCTTCTTTTCTTCTTTCCTGACATAGATACTTCCTTCCTTCTTTCCTTCTTTCCTTCTCCCCTTCTTTCTTAACTTCTTTCCTTCCTTGCCTCCTTGCTTCTTTCCTTCCTTCCTGGAATACTTCCTGCAACGCTTCCTTACTTCCTTCCATTTTGGACTATTTCATGGAATACTTCCTGTAATGCTTCCTGAAATACTTCCTTCCTTCATTTCTTCCTTCCTGGAATACATGCTTCCTTCTTTCCTTCTTACCTTCCTTCCTTCTTACCTTCCTTCCTTTCTGGAATACTTCCTG
This sequence comes from Setophaga petechia, assembly GCA_024362935.1. NCBI lineage: Eukaryota > Metazoa > Chordata > Aves > Passeriformes > Parulidae > Setophaga > Setophaga petechia. The sequence goes on from JANCRA010000296.1 coordinate 51,469, forward strand.
GAATACTTCTTGGAATACTTCCTGGAATACTTCCTGGAATTATTTTTTCCTTCTTTTCTTCTTTCCTAGCATACATACTTCCTTCCTTCTTTCCTTCTTTCCTTCTCCCCTTCTTTCTTCACTTCTTTCCTTCCTTCCCTCCTTGCTTCTTTTTTTCCTTCCTGGAATACTTCCTGCAATACTTCCTTCCTTCCTTCCATTTTGGACTACTTCCTGGAATACTTCCTGTAATGCTTCCTGAAATACTTCCTTCCTTCATTTCTTCCTTCCTGGAATACATACTTCCTTCTTTCCTTCTTACCTTCCTTCCTTCTTACCTTGCTTCCTCTCTGGATTACTTCCTGGAATTCTTCCTGGAATACTTCCTGGAATACTTCCTGGAATTCCTTTTTCGTCCTTTTCTTCTTTCCTAGCATAGATACTTCCTTCCTTCTTTCCTTCTTTCCTTCTCCCCTTCTTTCTTAACTTTTTTCCTTCCTTCCCTTCTTGCTTGTTTCCTTCCTTCCTTGAATACTTCCTGCAATACTTCCTTCCTTCCTTCCTTCCATTTTGGACTGCTTCCTGGAATACTTCCTGTAATGCTTCCTGAAATACTTCCTTCCTTCATTTCTTCCTTCCTGGAATACATACTTCCTTCTTTCCTTCTTACCTTCCTTCCTTCTTACCTTCCTTCCTTTCTGGAATACTTCCTGGAATACTTCCTGGAATACTTCCCGGAATTATTTTTTCCTTCTTTTCTTCTTTCCTAGCATACCTACTTCCTTCCTTCTTTCCTTCTTTCCTTCTCCCCTTCTTTCTTCACTTCTTTCCTTCCTTCCCTCCTTGCTTCTTTCCTTCCTTCATGGAATACTTCCTGCAATACTTCCTTCCTTCCTTCAATTTTGGACTACTTCCTGGAATACTTCCTGTAATGCTTCCTGAAATACTTCCTTCCTTCATTTCTTCCTTCCAGGCATACATGCTTCCTTCTTTCCTTCTTACCTTCCTTCCTTTTTACCTTCCTTCCTTTCTGAAATATTTCCTTGAATACTTCCTGGAATACTTCCTGGAATTCTTTTTTCCTTTTCTTCTTTCCTAGCATACATACTTCCTTCCTTCTTTCCTTCTTTCCTTCTCCCCTTCTTTCTTAACTTCTTTCCTTCCTTCCCTCCTTGCTTCTTTCCTGCCTTCCTGGAATACTTCCTGCAATACTTCCTTCCTTCCTTCGATTTTGGACTACTTCATGGAATACTTCCTGTAATGCTTCATGAAATACTTCCTTCCTTCATTTCTTCCTTCCTGGAATACATGCTTCCTTTTTTCCTTCTTACCTTCCTTCCTTCTTACCTTCCTTCCTTTCTGGAATACTTCCTGGAATACTTCCTGAAATACTTCCTGGAATTCTTTTTTCCTTCTTTTCTTCTTTCCTAGCATACATACTTCCTTCCTTCTTTCCTTCTTTCCTTCTCCCCTTCTTTCTTCACTTCTTTCCTTCCTTCCCTCCTTGCTTCTTTCCTTCCTTCCTGCAATACTTCCTGCAATACTTCCTTCCTTCCTTCCTTCCTTTTTGGACTACTTCCTAGAATACTTCCTGTAATGCTTCCTGAAATACTTCCTTCCTTCATTTCTTCCTTCCTGGAATACATTCTTCCTTCTTTCCTTGTTACCTTCCTTCCTTCTTACCTTCCTTCCTTTCTGGAATACTTCCTGGAATTCTTTCTGGATTACTTCCCGGAATACTTCCTGGAATTCCTTTTTCCTTCTTTTCTTCTTTCGTAGCATACATACTTCCTTCCTTCTTTCCTTCTTTCCTTCTCCCCTTCTTTCTTAACTTTTTTCCTTCCTTCCCTTCTTGCTTCTTTCCTTCCTTCCTGGAATACTTCCTGCAATACTTCCTTCCTTCCTTCCTTCCATTTTGGACTACTTCCTGGAATACTTCCTGTAATGCTTCCTGAAATACTTCCTTCCTTCATTTCTTCCTTCCTGGAATACATACTTCCTTCTTTCCTTCTTACCTTCCTTCCTTCTTACCTTCCATTCTTTCTGGAATACTTCCTGGAATACTTCCTAGAATACTTCCTGGAATACTTCCTGGAATACTTCCTGGAATTAGTTTTTCCTTCTTTTCTTCTTTCCTAGCATACATACTTCCTTCCTTCTTTCCTTCTTTCCTTCTCCCCTTCTTTCTTCACTTCTTTCCTTCCTTCCCTCCTTGCTTCTTTCCTTCCTTCCTGGAATACTTCCTGCAATACTTCCTTCCTTCCTTCCTTCCTTCCTTCCTTCCTTCCTTCCTTCCTTCCTTCCTTCCTTCCTTCCTTCCTTCCTTCCTTCCTTCCTTCCTTCCTTCCTTCCTTCCTTCCTTCCTTCCTTCCTTCCTTCCTTCCTTCCTTCCTTCCTTCCTTCCTTCCTTCCTTCCTTCCTTCCTTCCTTCCTTCCTTCCTTCCTTCCTTCCTTCCTTCCTTCCTTCCTTCCTTCCTTCCTTCCTTCCTTCCTTCCTTCCTTCCTTCCTTCCTTCCATTTTGGACTACTTCCTGGAATACTTCCTGTAATGCTTACTGAAATACTTCCTTCCTTCATTTCTTCCTTCCTGGAATACATACTTCCTTCTTTCCTTCTTACCTTCCTTCCTTCTTATCTTCCTTCCTTTCTGGAATACTTCCTTGGATACTTCCTGGAATACTTCCTGGAATTCTTTTTTCCTTATTTTCTTCTTTCCTAGCATACATACTTCCTTCCTTCTTTCCTTCTTTCCTTCTCCCCTTCTTTCTTCACTTCTTTCCTTCCTTCCCTCCTTGCTTCTTTCCTTCCTTCCTGGAATACTTCCCGCAATACTTCCTTCCTTTCTTCCTTCCTTCCATTTTGGACTACTTCCTGGAATACTTCCTGTAATGCTTCCTGAAATACTTCCTTCCTTCATTTCTTCCTTCCTGGAATACATACATCCTTCTTTCCTTCTTACCTTCCTTCCTTCTTACCTTCCTTCCTTTCTGGGATACTTCCTGGGATACTTCCTGGAATACTTCCTGGAATTCTTTTTTCCTTCTTTTCTTCTTTCCTAGCATACATACTTCCTTCCTTCTTTCTTTCTTTCCTTCTCCCCTTCTTTCTTCACTTCTTTCCTTCCTTCCCTCCTTGCTTCTTTCCTTCCTTCCTGGAATACTTCCTGCAATACTTCCTTCCTTCCTTCCTTCCATTTTGGACTACTTCCTGGAATACTTCCTGTAATGCTTCCTGAAATACTTCCTTCCTTCATTTCTTCCTTGCTGGAATACATACTTCCTTCTTTCCTTCTTACCTTCCTTCCTTCTTACCTTCCTTCCTTTCTGGAATACTTCCTGGAATACTTCCGGGAATACTTCCCGGAATACTTCCTGGAATACTTCCTGGAATTCTTTGTTCCTTCTTTTCTTCTTTTCTAGCATACATACTTCCTTCCTTCTTTCCTTCTTTCCTTCTCCCCTTCTTTCTTCACTTCTTTCCTTCCTTCCCTCCTTGCTTCTTTCCTTCCTTCCTGGAATTCCCCCTGCAATACTTCCTTCCTTCCTTCCATTTTGGACTACTTCCTGGAATACTTCCTGTAATGCTTCCTGAAATACTTCCTTCCTTCATTTCTTCCTTCCTGGAATACATACTTCCTTCTTTCCTTCTTACCTTCCTTCCTTCTTACCTTCCTTCCTTTCTGGAATACTTCCGGGAATACTTCCTGGAATACTTCCGGGAATACTTCATGGAATACTTCCTGGAATTCTTTTTTCCTTCTTTTCTTCTTTCCTAGCATACATACTTCCTTCCTTCTTTCCTTCTTTCCTTCTCCCCTTCTTTCTTAACTTCTTTCCTTCCTTCCCTCCTTGCTTCTTTCTTTCCTTCCTTGAATACTTCCTGCAATACTTCCTTCCTTCCTTCCTTCCATTTTGGACTACTTCCTGGAATACTTCCTGTAATGCTTCCTGAAATACTTCCTTCCTTCATTTCTTTCTTCCTGGAATACATACTTCCTTCTTTCCTTCTTACCTTCCTTCCTTCTTACCTTCCTTCCTTTCTGGAATACTTCTTGGAATACTCCCTGGCATACTTCCTGGAATTATTTTCCTTCTTTTCTTCTTTCCTAGCTACATACTTCCTTCCTTCATTCCTTCTTTCCTTCTCCCCTTCTTTCTTAACTTCTTTCCTTCCTTCCCACCTTGCTTCTTTCCTTCCTTCCTGGAATACTTCCTGCAATCCTTCTTTCCGTCCATTTTGGACAACTACTTATGGAATACTTCCTGTAATGCTTCCTGAAATACTTCCTTCCTTCATTTCTTCCTTCCTGGAATACATACTTCCTTCTTTCCTTCTTACCTTCCTTCCTTCTTACCTTCCTTCCTTTCTGGAATACTTCCTGGAATACTTCCGGGAATACTTCCAGGAATACTTTTTCGAATACTTCCTGGAATTCTTTTTTCCTTCTTTTCTTCTTTTCTAGCATATATACTTCCTTCCTTCTTTCCTTCTTTCCTTCTCCCCTTCTTTCTTAACTTCTTTGCTGCCTTCCCTCCTTGCTTCTTTCCTTCCTTCCTGGAATACTTCCTGCAATACTTCCTTCCTTCCTTCCTTCCTTCCATTTTGGACTACTTCCTGGAACACTTCCTGTAATGCTTCCTGAAATACTTCCTTCCTTCATTCCTTCCTTCCTGGAATACATACTTCCTTCTTTCCTTCTTACCTTCCTTCCTTCTTACCTTCCTTCCTTTCTGGAATACTTCCTGGAATACTTCCGGGAATACTTCCTGGGATACTTCCTGGAATACTTCCTGGAATTGTTTTTTCCTTTTTTTCTTCTTTCCTAGCATACATACTTCCTTCTTTCTCTCCTTCTTTCCTTCTCCCCTTCTTTCTTCACTTCTTTCCTTCCTTCCCCCCTATGCCTATTTCCTTCCTTCCTGGAATACTTTCTGCAATACTTCCTTCCTTCCTTCCTTCCATTTTGGACTACTTCCTGGAATACTTCCTGTAATGCTTCCTGAAATACTTCCTTCCTTCATTTCTTCCTTCCTGGAATACATACTTCCTTCTTTCCTTCTTACCTTCCTTCCTTCTTAGCTTCCTTCCTTTCTGGATTACTTCCTGGAATACTTCCCGGAATACTTCCTGGAATTATTTTTTCCTTCTTTTCTTCTTTCCTAGCATACATACTTCCTTCCTTCTTTCCTTCTTTCCTTCTCCCCTTCTTTCTTCACTTCTTTCCTTCCTTCCCTCCTTGCTTCTTTCCTTCCTTCCTGGAATACTTCCTGCAATACTTCCTTCCTTCCTTCCTTCCATTTTGGACTACTTCCTGGAATACTTCCAGTAATGCTTCCTGAAATACTTCCTTCCTTCATTTCTTCCTTCCTGGAATACATACTTCCTTCTTTCCTTCTTACCTTCCTTCCTTCTTACCTTCCTTCCTTTCTGGAATACTTCCGGGAATACTTCCTGGAATACTTCCTGGAATTCTTTTTTCCTTCTTTTCTTCTTTCCTAGCATACATACTTCCTTCCTTCTTTCCTTTTTTTTTCCCCCTTTCTTTCTTCACTTCTTTCCTTCCTTTCCTCCTTGCTTCTTTCCTTCCTTCCTGGAATACTTCCTGCAATACTTCCTTCCTTCCTTCCATTTTGGACTACTTCCTGGAATACTTCCTGTAATGCTTCCTGAAATAATCCCTTCCTTCATTTCTTCCTTCCTGGAATACATACTTCCTTCTTTCCTTCTTACCTTCCTTCCTTCTTACCTTCCTTCCTTTCTGGAATACTTCTTGGAATACTTCCGGGAATCCTTCCTGGAATACTTCCTGGAATCCTTCCTGGTATTCTCTTTGCCTTCTTTTCTTCTTTCCTAGCATACATACTTCCTTCCTTCTTTCCTTCTTTCCTTCTCCCCTTCTTTCTTAACTTCTTTCCTTTCTTCCCTCCTTGCTTCTTTTTTTCCTTCCTTGAATACTTCCTGCAATACTTCCTTCCTTCCTTCCTTCCATTTTGGACTACTTCCTGGAATACTTCCTGTAATGCTTCCTGAAATACTTCCTTCCTTCATTTCTTTCTTCCTGGAATACATACTTCCTTCTTTCCTTCTTACCTTCCTTCCTTCTTACCTTCCTTCCTTTCTGGAATACTTCCTGGAATACTTCCTGGAATACTTCCTGGAATTCTTTTTTCCTTCTTTTCTTCTTTTCTAGCATACATACTTCCTTCCTTCTTTCCTTCTTTCCTTCTCCCCTTCTTTCTTAACTTCTTTCCTTCCTTCCCTCCTTGCTTCTTTCCTTCGTTCCTGGAATGCTTCCTGCAATACTTCCTTCCTTCCTTCCATTTTGGACTACTTCCTGGAATACTTCCTGTAATGCTTCCTGAAATACTTCCTTCCTTCATTTCTTCCTTCCTGGAATACATACTTCCTTCTTTCCTTCTTACCTTCCTTCCTCCTTACCTTCTTTCCTTTCTGGAATACTTCCTGGAATACTTCCGGGAATACTTCCTGGAATACTTCCTGGAATACTTCCTGGAATTCTTTTTTCCTTCTTTTCTTCTTTCCTAGCCGACATACTTCCTTCCTTCTTTCCTTCTTTCCTTCTCCCCTTCTTTCTTCACTTCTTTCCTTCCTTCCCTCCTTGCTTCTTTCCTTCCTTCCTGGAATACTTCCTACAATACTTCCTTCCTTCCTTCCTTACTTCCATTTTGGACTACTTCCTGGAATACTTCCTGTAATGCTTCCTGAAATAATTCCTTCCTTCATTTCTTCCTTCCTGGAATACATACTTCCTTCTTTCCTTCTTACCTTCCTTCCTTCTTACCTTCCTTCCTTTCTAGGATACTTCCAGGAATACTTCCGGGAATACTTCCTGGAATTCTTTTTTCCTTCTTTTCTTCTTTCCTAGCATACATACTTCCTTCCTTCTTTCCTTCTTTCCTTCTCCCCTTCTTTCTTCACTTCTTTCCTTCCTTCCCTCCTTGCTTCTTTCCTTCCTTCCTGGAATACTTCCTGCAATACTTCCTTCCTTCCTTCCTTCCTTCCGTTTTTGACTACTTCCTGGAATACTTCTTGTAATGCTTCCTGAAATACTTCCTTCCTTCATTTCTTCCTTCCTGGAATACATACTTCCTTCTTTCCTTCTTACCTTCCTTCCTTTTTACCTTCTTTCCTTTCTGGAATACTTCCTGGAATACTCCCTGGCATACTTCCTGGAATTCTTTTTTCCTTCTTTCCTTCTCTCCTAGCATACATACTTCCTTCCTTCTTTCCTTCTTTCCTTCTCCCCTTCTTTCTTAACTTCTTTCCTTCCTTCCTTCCTTGCTTCTTTCCTTCGTTCCTGGAATGCTTCCTGCAATACTTCCTTCCTTCCTTCCATTTTGGACTACTTCCTGGAATACTTCCTGTAATGCTTCCTGAAATACTTTCTTCCTTCATTTCTTCCTTCCTGGAATACATACTTCCTTCTTTCCTTCTTACCTTCCTTCCTTCTTACCTTCCTTCCTTTCTGGAATACTTCCTGGAATACTTCCGGGAATACTTCCTGGAATACTTCCTGGAATCCTTCCTGGTATTCTCTTTGCCTTCTTTTCTTCTTTCCTAGCATACATACTTCCTTCCTTCTTTCCTTCTTTCCTACTCCCCTTCTTTCTTCACTTCTTTCCTTCCTTCCCTCCTTGCTTCTTTTTTTCCTTCCTGGAATACTTCCTGCAATACTTCCTTCCTTCCTTCCTTCCTTCCTTCCTTCCTTCCATTTTGGGCTACTTCCTGGAATACTTCCTGTAATGCTTCCTGAAATACTTCCTTCCTTCATTTCTTTCTTCCTGGAATACATACTTCCTTCTTTCCTTCTTACCTTCCTTCCTTCTTACCTTCCTTCCTTTCTGGAATACTTCTTGGAATACTTCCTGGAATACTTCCTGGAATTCTTTTTTCCTTCTTTTCTTCTTTTCTAGCATACATACTTCCTTCCTTCTTTCCTTCTTTCCTTCTCCCCTTCTTTCTTAACTTCTTTCCTTCCTTCCCTCCTTGCTTCTTTCCTTCGTCCTGGAATGCTTCCTGCAATACTTCCTTCCTTCCTTCCATTTTGGACTACTTCCTGGAATACTTCCTGTAATGCTTCCTGAAATACTTCCTTCCTTCATTTCTTCCTTCCTGGAATACATACTTCCTTCTTTCCTTGTTACCTTCCTTCCTTCTTACCTTCCTTCCTTTCTGGAATACTTCCTGGAATGCTTCCGGGAATACTTCCTGGAATACATCCTGGAATTCTTTTTTCCTTCTTTTCTTCTTTCCTAGCATACATACTTCCTTCCTTCTTTCCTTCTTTTCTTCTCCCCTTCTTTCTTAACTTCTTTCCTTCCTTCCCTCCTTGCTTCTTTCCTTCCTTCCTGGAATACTCCCTGCAATACTTCCTTCCTTCCTTCCATTTTGGACTACTTCCTGGAATACTTCCTGTAATGCTTCCTGAAAGACTTCCTTCCTTCATTTCTTCCTTCCTGGAATACATACTTCCTTCTTTCCTTCTTACCATCCTTCCTTCTTACCTTCCTTCCTTTCTGGAATGCTTCCTGGAATACTTCCTGGAATACTTCCTGGAATACTTCCTGGAATACTTCCTGGAATTCTTTTTTCCTTCTTTTCTTCTTTCCTAGCATACATACTTCCTTCCTTCTTTCCTTCTTTCCTTCTCCCCTTCTTTCTTCACTTCTTTCCTTCCTTCCCTCCTTGCTTCTTTCCTTCCTTCCTGGAATACTTCCTGCAATACTTCCTTCCTTCCTTCCTTCCATTTTGGACTACTTCCTGGAATACTTCCTGTAATGCTTCCTGAAATACTTCCTTCCTTCATTTCTTCCTTCCTGGAATACATACTTCCTTCTTTCCTTCTTACCTTCCTTCCTTCTTACCTTCCTTCCTTTCTGGAATACTTCCTGGAATACTTCCTGGAATACTTCCTGGAATTCTTTTTTCCTTCTTTTCTTCTTTCCTAGCATACATACTTCCTTCCTTCTTTCCTTTTTTTTTCCCCCTTTCTTTCTTCACTTCTTTCCTTCCTTTCCTCCTTGCTTCTTTCCTTCCTTCCTGGAATGCTTCCTGCAATACTACCTTCCTTCCTTCCATTTTGGACTACTTCCTGGAATACTTCCTGTAATGCTTCCTGAAATACATCCTTCCTTCATTTCTTCCTTCCTGGAATACATACTTCCTTCTTTCCTTCTTACCTTCCTTCCTTCTTACCTTCCTTCCTTTCTGGAATACTTCCTGGAATACTTCCCGGAATACTTCCTGGAATTCTTTTTTCCTTCTTTTCTTCTTTCCTAGTATACATACTTCCTTCCTTCTTTCCTTCTTTCCTTCTCCCCTTCTTTCTTCACTTCTTTCCTTCCTTCCATCCTTGCTTCTTTCCTTCCTTCCTGGAATACTTCCTGCAATACTTCCTTCCTTCCTTCCTTCCTTCCATTTTTGACTACTTCCTGGAATACTTCTTGTAATGCTTCCTGAAATACTTCCTTCCTTCATTTCTTCCTTCCTGGAATACATACTTCCTTCTTTCCTTCTTACCTTCCTTCCTTCTTACCTTCTTTCCTTTCTGGAATACTTCCTGGAATACTCCCTGGCATACTTCCTGGAATTCTTTTTTCCTTCTTTTCTTCTTTCCTAGCATACATACTTCCTTCCTTCTTTCCTTCTTTCCTTCTCCCCTTCTTTCTTAACTTCTTTCCTTCCTTCCTTCTTTGCTTCTTTCCTTCGTTCCTGGAATGCTTCCTGCAATACTTCCTTCCTTCCTTCCATTTTGGACTACTTCCTGGAATACTTCCTGTAATGCTTACTGAAATACTTCCTTCCTTCATTTCTTCCTTCCTGGAATACATACTTCCTTCTTTCCTTCTTACCTTCATTCCTTCTTACCTTCCTTCCTTTCTGGAATACTTCCTGGAATACTTCCGGGAATACTTCCTGGAATACTTCCTGGAATCCTTCCTTGTATTCTCTTTGCCTTCTTTTCTTCTTTCCTAGCATACATACTTCCTTCCTTCTTTCCTTCTTTCCTTCTCCCCTTCTTTCTTAACTTCTTTCCTTTCTTCCCTCCTTGCTTCTTTTTTTCCTTCCTGGAATACTTCCTGCAATACTTCCTTCCTTCCTTCCTTCCTTCCTTCCTTCCATTTTGGACTACTTCCTGGAATACTTCCTGTAATGCTTCCTGAAATACTTCCTTCCTTCATTTCTTTCTTCCTGGAATACGTACTTCCTTCTTTCCTTCTTACCTTCCTTCCTTCTTACCTTCCTTCCTTTCTGGAATACTTCCTGGAATGCTTCCGGGAATACTTCCTGGAATACTTCCTGGAATACTTCCTGGAATTCTTTTTTCCTTCTTTTCTTCTTTCCTAGCATACATACTTCCTTCCTTCTTTCCTTCTTTTCTTCTCCCCTTCTTTCTTAACTTCTTTCCTTCCTTCCCTCCTTGCTTCTTTCCTTCCTTCCTGGAATACTCCCTGCAATACTTCCTTCCTTCCTTCCATTTTGGACTACTTCCTGGAATACTTCCTGTAATGCTTCCTGAAAGACTTCCTTCCTTCATTTCTTCCTTCCTGGAATACATACTTCCTTCTTTCCTTCTTACCTTCCTTCCTTCTTACCTTCCTTCCTTTCTGGAATGCTTCCTGGAATACTTCCTGGAATACTTCCTGGAATACTTCCTGGAATTCTTTTTTCCTTCTTTTCTTCTTTCCTAGCATACATACTTCCTTCCTTCTTTCCTTCTTTCCTTCTCCCCTTCTTTCTTCACTTCTTTCCTTCCTTCTCTCCTTGCTTCTTTCCTTCCTTCCTGGAATACTTCCTGCAATACTTCCTTCCTTCCTTCCTTCCATTTTGGACTACTTCCTGGAATACTTCTTGTAATTCTTCCTGAAATACTTCCTTCCTTCTTTTCTTTCTTCCTGCAATACATACTTCCTTCTTTCCTTCTTACCTTCCTTCCTTCTTACCTTCCTTCCTTTCTGGATTACTTCCTGGAATACTTCCGGGAATACTTCCCTGAATTATTTTTTCCTTCTTTTCTTCTTTCCTAGCATACATACTTCCTTCCTTCTTTCCTTCTTTCCTTCTCCCCTTCTTTCTTAACTTCTTTCCTTCCTTCCCTCCTTGCTTCTTTCCTTCGTTCCTGCAATACTTCCTGCAATACTTCCTTCCTTCCTTCCATTTTGGACTACTTCCTGGAATACTTCCTGTAATGCTTCCTGAAATACTTCCTTCCTTCATTTCTTCCTTCCTGGAATACATACTTCCTTCTTTCTTTCTTACCTTCCTTCCTTCTTACCTTCCTTCCTTTCTGGATTACTTCCTGGAATACTTCCGGGAATACTTCCTGGAATACTTCCTGGAGTACTTCCTGGAATTCTTTTTTCCTTCTTTTCTTCTTGCTAGCATACATACTTCCTTCCTTCTATCCTTCTTTCCTTCACCCCTACTTTCTTCACTTCTTTCCTTCCTTCCCTCCTTGCTTCTTTCCTTCGTTCCTGCAATACTTCCTGCAATACTTCCTTCCTTCCTTCCATTTTGTACTACTTCCTGGAATACTTCCTGTAATGCTTCCTGAAATACTTCCTTCCTTCATTTCTTCCTTCCTGGAATACATACTTCCTTCTTTCCTTCTTACCTTCCTTCCTTTCTGGAATACTTGCGGGAATACTTCCGGGAATACTTCCTGGAATACTTCCTGGAATACTTCCTGGAATTCCTTTTTCCTTCTTTTCTTCTTTCCTAGCATACATACTTCCTTCCTTCTTTCCTTCTTTCCTTCTCCCCTTCTTTCTTAACTTCTTTCCTTCCTTCCCTCCTTGCTTCTTTCCTTCCTTCCTGGAATACTTCCTGCAATACTTCCTTCCTTCCTTCCTTCCTTCCTTCCATTTTGGACTACTTCCTGGAATACTTCCTGTAATGCTTCCTGAAATACTTCCTTCCTTCATTTCTTCCTTCCTGGAATACATACTTCCTTCTTTCCTTTTTACCTTCCTTCCTTCTTACCTTCCTTCCTTTCTGGAATACTTCCTGGAATACTTCCGGGAATACTTCCTGGAATACTTCCTGGAATACTTTTTTCCTACTTTTCTTCTTTTCTAGCATACATACTTCCTTCCTTCTTTCCTTCTTTCCTTCTCCCCTTCTTTCTTAACTTCTTTCCGTACTTCCCTCCTTGCTTCTTTCCTTCCTTCCTGGAATACTTCCTGCAATACTACCTTCCTTCCTTCCTTCCATTTTGGACTACTTCCTGGAATACTTCCTGTAATGCTTCCTGAAATACTTCCTTCCTTCATTTCTTCCTTCCTGGAATACATACTTCCCTCTTTCCTTCTTACCTTCCTTCCTTCTTTCCTTCCTTCCTTCTTACCTTCCTTCCTTTCTGGAATACTTCCTGGAATACTTCCTGGAATACTTCCTGGAATTTTTTTTCCTTCTTTTCTTCTTTCCTAGCATACATACTTCCTTCCTTCTTTCTTTCTTTCCTACTCCCCTTCTTTCTTAACTTCTTTCCTTCCTTCCCTCCTTGCTTCTTTCCTTCCTTCCTGGAATACTTCCTGCAATACTTCCTTCCTTCCTTCCTTCCATTTTGGACTACTTCCAGGAATACTTCCTGTAAAGCTTCCTGAATTACTTACTACCTTCATTTCTTCCTGTCTGGAATACATACTGCCTTCTTTCCTTCTTACCTTTCTTCCTTCTTACCTTCCTTCCTTTCTGGAATACTTCCTGGAATACTTCCGGGAATACTTCCTGGAATACTTCCTGGAATACTTCCTGGAATTCTTTTTTCCTTCTTTTCTTCTTTCCTAGCATACATACTTCCTTCCTTCTTTCCTTCTTTCCTTCTCCCCTTCTTTCTTAACTTCTTTCAGTCCTTCCCTCCTTGCTTCTTTCCTTCCTTCCTGGAATACTCCCTGCAATACTTCCTTCCTTCCTTCCATTTTGGACTACTTCCTGGAATACTTCCTGTAATGCTTCCTGAAATACTTCCTTCCTTCATTTCTTCCTTCCTGGAATACATACTTCCTTCTTTCCTTCTTACCTTCCTTCCTTCTTACCTTCCTTCCTTCTTACCTTCCTTCCTTTCTGGAATACTTCCGGGAATACTTCCTGGAATACTTCCTGCAATACTTCCTGGAATACTTCCTGGAATTCTTTTTTCCTTCTTTTCTTCTTTCCTAGCATACATACTTCCTTCCTTCTTTCCTTCTTTCCTTCTCCCCTTCTTTCTTAACTTCTTTCTTTCCTTCCCTCCTTGCTTCTTTCCTTCCTTCCTGGAATACTTCCTGCCATACTTCCTTCCTTCCTTCCTTCCATTTTGGACTACTTCCTGGAATACTTCCTGTAATGCTTCCTAAAATACTTCCTTCCTTCATTTCTTCCTTCCTGGAATACATACTTCCTTCTTTCCTTCTTACCTTCCTTCCTTCTTACCTTCCTTCCTTTCTGGAATGCTTCCTGGAATACTTCTTGGAATACTTCCTGGAATACTTCCTGGAATTCTTTTTTCCTTCTTTTCTTCTTTCCTAGCATACATACTTCCTTCCTTCTTTCCTTCTTTCCTTCTCCCCTTCTTTCTTAACTTTTTCCTTACTTCCCTCCTTGCTTCTTTCCTTCCTTCCTGGAATACTTCCTGCAATACTTCCTTCCTTCCTTCCTTCCTTCCTTCCATTTTGGACTACTTCCTGGAATACTTCCTGTAATGCTTCCTGAAATATTTCCTTCCTTCATTTCTTCCTTGCTGGAATACATACTTCCCTCTTTCCTTCTTACCTTCCTTCCTTCTTACCTTCCTTCCTTCTTACCTTCCTTCCTTTCTGGAATACTTGCGGGAATACTTCCGGGAATACTTCCTGGAATACTTCCTGGAATACTTCCTGGAATTCTTTTTTCCTTCTTTTCTTCTTTCCTAGCATACATACTTCCTTCCTTCTTTCCTTCTTTCCTTCTCCCCTTCTTTCTTAACTTCTTTCCTTCCTTCCTTCCTTGCTTCTTTCCTTCCTTCCTGGAATACTTCCTGCAATACTTCCTTCCTTCCTTCCTTCCTTCCTTCCTTCCTTCCTTCCATTTTGGACTATTTCCTGGAATACTTCCTGTTATGCTTCCTGTAATACTTCCTTCCTTTATTTTTTTCCCTCCTGGAATACACACTTCCTTCTTTCCTTTTTACCTTCCTTCCTTCTTACCTTCCTTCCTTTCTGGAATACTTCCTGGAATACTTCCGGGAATACTTCCTGGAATTCTTCCTTGAATACTTCCTGGAATACTTCCTGGAATACTTTTTTCCTTCTTTTCTTCTTTTCTAGCATACATACTTCCTTCCTTCTTTCCTTCTTTCCTTCTCCCCTTCTCTCTTAACTTCTTTCTGTCCTTCCCTCCTTGCTTCTTTCCTTCCTTCCTGGAATACTTCCTGCAATACTTCCTTTCTTCCTTCCTTACTTCTATTTTGGACTAGTTCCTGGAATACTTCCTGTAATGCTTCCTAAAATACTTCCTTCCTTCATTTCTTCCTTCCTGGAATACATACTTCCTTCTTTCCTTCTTACCTTCCTACCTTCTTACCTTCCGTCCTTCTTACCTTCCTTCCTTTCTGGATTACTTCATGGAATACTTCCTGGAATACTTCCTGGAATACTTCCTGGAATTCTTTTTTCCTTCTTTTCTTCTTTTTTAGCATACATAATTCCTTCCTTCTTTCCTTCTTTCCTTCTCCCCTTCTTTCTTAACTTCTTTCCTTCCTTCCCTCCTTGCTTCTTTCCTTCCTTCCTGGAATACTTCCTGCAATACTTCCTTCCTTCCTTCCTTCCATTTTGGACTACTTCCTGGAATACTTCCTGTAATGCTTCCTGAAATACTTCCTTCCTTCATTTCTTCCTTCCTGGAATACATACTTCCTTCTTTCCTTATTACCTTCCTTCCTTCTTACCTTCCTTCCTTTCTGGAATACTTCCTGGAATACTTCCTGGAATACTTCCTGGAATACTTCCTGGAATTCTTTTTTCCTTCTTTTCTTCTTTCCTAGCATACATACTTCCTTCCTTCTTTCCTTCTTTCCTTCTCCCCTTCTTTCTTAACTTCTTTCCTTCCTTCCCTCCTTGCTTCTTTCCTTCCTTCCTGGAATACTTCCTGCAATACTTCCTTCCTTCCTTCCATTTTGGACTACTTCCTGGAATACTTCCTGTAATGCTTCCTGAAATACTTCCTTCCTTCATTTCTTCCTTCCTGGAATACATACTTCCTTCTTTCCTTCTTACCTTCCTTCCTTCTTACCTTCCTTCCTTTCTGGAATACTTCCTGGAATACTTCCGGGAATACTTCCTGGAATACTTCCTGGAATTCTTTTTTCCTTCTTTTCTTCTTTCCTAGCATACATACTTCCTTCCTTCTTTCCTTCTTTCCTTCTCCCCTTCTTTCTTAACTTCTTTCCTTCCTTCCCTCCTTGCTTCTTTCCTTCCTTCCTGGAATACTTCCTGCAATACTTCCTTCCTTCCTTCCATTTTGGACTACTTCCTGGAATACTTCCTGTAATGCTTCCTGAAATACTTCCTTCCTTCATTTCTTCCTTCCTGGAATACATACTTCCTTCTTTCCTTCTTACCTTCCTTCCTTCTTACCTTCCTTCCTTTCTGGAATGCTTGCGGGAATACTTCCGGGAATACTTCCTGGAATACTTCCTGGAATACTTCCTGGAATTCTTTTTTCCTTCTTTTCTTCTTTTCTAGCATACATACTTCCTTCCTTCTTTCCTTCTTTCCTTCTCCCCTTCTTTCTTCACTTCTTTCCTTCCTTCCCTCCTTGCTTCTTTCCTTCCTTCCTGGAATACTCCCTGCAATACTTCCTTCCTTCCTTCCATTTTGGAATACTTCCTGGAATACTTCCTGTAATGCTTCCTGAAAGACTTCCTTCCTTCATTTCTTCCTTCCTGGAATACATACTTCCTTCTTTCCTTCTTACCTTCCTTCCTTCTTACCTTCCGTCCTTTCTGGAATACTTCCTGGAATACTTCCGGGAATACTTCCTGGAATACTTCCTGGAATTCTTTTTTCCTTCTTTTCTTCTTTCCTAGCATACATACTTCCTTCCTTCTTTCCTTCTTTCCTTCTCCCCTTCTTTCTTTCCTTCTTTCCTTCCTTCCCTCCTTGCTTCTTTCCTTCCTTCCTGGAATACTTCCTGCAATACTTCCTTCCTTCCTTCCTTCCATTTTGGACTACTCAAAGGAATACTTCCTGTAATGCTTCCTGAAATACTTACTTCCTTCATTTCTTCCTTCCTGGAATACATACTTCCTTCTTTCCTTCTTCCCTTCCTTCCTTCTTACCTTCCGTCCTTCTTACCTTCCTTCCTTTCCGGAATACTTTTTGGAATACTTCCTGGAATACTTCCTGGAATACTTCCTGGAATTCTTTTTTCCTTCTTTTCTCCTTTCCTAGCATACATACTTCCTTCCTTCTTTCCTTCTTTCCTACTCCCCTTCTTTCTTAACTTCTTTCCTTCCTTCCCTCCTTGCTTCTTTCCTTCCTTCCTGGAATACTTCCTGCAATACTTCCTTCCTTCCTTCCTTCCATTTTGGACTACTTCCTGGAATACTTCCTGTAATGCTTTCTGAAATACTTCCTTCCTTCATTTCTTCCTTCCTGGAATACATACTGCCTTCTTTCCTTCTTACCTTCCTTCCTTCTTAACTTCCATCCTTTCTGGATTACTTCCTGGAATACTTCCTGGAATACTTCCTGGAATACTTCCTGGAATACTTCCTGGAATTCTTTTTTCCTTCTTTTCTTCTTTCCTAGCATACATACTTCCTTCCTTCTTTCCTTCTTTCCTTCTCACCTTATTTCTTAACTTCTTTCCTTCCTTCCCTCCTTGCTTCTTTCCTTCCTTCCTGGAATACTTCCTGCAATACTTCCTTCCTTCCTTCCCTCCTTCCATTTTGGACTACTTCCAGGAATACTTCCTGTAATGCTTCCTGAAATACTTACTTCCTTCATTTCTTCCTTCCTGGAATACATACTTCCTTCTTTCCTTCTTACCTTCCTTCCTTCTTACCTTCCGTCCTTCTTACCTTCCTTCCTTTCTGGATGACTTCATGGAATACTTCCTGGAATACTTCCTGGAATACTTCCTGGAATTCTTTTTTCCTTCTTTTCTTCTTTCCTAGCATACATACTTCCTTCCTTCTTTCCTTCTTTCCTTCTCCCCTTCTTTCTTAACTCCTTTCCTTCCTTCCCTCCTTGCTTCTTTCCTTCCTTCCTGGAATACTTCCTGCAATACTTCCTTCCTTCCTTCCTTCCATTTTGGACTACTTCCAGGAATACTTCCTGTAATGCTTCCTGAAATACTTCCTTCCTTCATTTCTTCCTTCCTGGAATACATACTGTCTTCTTTCCTTCTTACCTTCCTTCCTTCTTACCTTCCTTCCTTTCTGGAATACTTCCTGGAATACTTCCGGGAATACTTCCTGGAATACTTCCTGGAATTCTTTTTTCCTTCTTTTCTTCTTTCCTAGCATACATACTTCCTTCCTTCTTTCCTTCTTTCCTTCTCCCCTTCTTTCTTAACTTCTTTCCTTCCTTCCCTCCTTGCTTCTTTCCTTCCTTCCTGGAATACTTCCTGCAATACTTCCTTCCTTCCTTCCATTTTGGACTACTTCCTGGAATACTTCCTGTAATGCTTCCTGAAATACTTCCTTCCTTCATTTCTTCCTTCCTGGAATACATACTTCCTTCTTTCCTTCTTACCTTCCTTCCTTCTTACCTTCCTTCCTTTCTGGAATGCTTGCGGGAATACTTCCGGGAATACTTCCTGGAATACTTCCTGGAATACTTCCTGGAATTCTTTTTTCCTTCTTTTCTTCTTTTCTAGCATACATACTTCCTTCCTTCTTTCCTTCTTTCCTTCTCCCCTTCTTTCTTCACTTCTTTCCTTCCTTCCCTCCTTGCTTCTTTCCTTCCTTCCTGGAATACTCCCTGCAATACTTCCTTCCTTCCTTCCATTTTGGAATACTTCCTGGAATACTTCCTGTAATGCTTCCTGAAAGACTTCCTTCCTTCATTTCTTCCTTCCTGGAATACATACTTCCTTCTTTCCTTCTTACCTTCCTTCCTTCTTACCTTCCGTCCTTTCTGGAATACTTCCTGGAATACTTCCGGGAATACTTCCTGGAATACTTCCTGGAATTCTTTTTTCCTTCTTTTCTTCTTTCCTAGCATACATACTTCCTTCCTTCTTTCCTTCTTTCCTTCTCCCCTTCTTTCTTTCCTTCTTTCCTTCCTTCCCTCCTTGCTTCTTTCCTTCCTTCCTGGAATACTTCCTGCAATACTTCCTTCCTTCCTTCCTTCCATTTTGGACTACTCAAAGGAATACTTCCTGTAATGCTTCCTGAAATACTTACTTCCTTCATTTCTTCCTTCCTGGAATACATACTTCCTTCTTTCCTTCTTCCCTTCCTTCCTTCTTACCTTCCGTCCTTCTTACCTTCCTTCCTTTCCGGAATACTTTTTGGAATACTTCCTGGAATACTTCCTGGAATACTTCCTGGAATTCTTTTTTCCTTCTTTTCTCCTTTCCTAGCATACATACTTCCTTCCTTCTTTCCTTCTTTCCTACTCCCCTTCTTTCTTAACTTCTTTCCTTCCTTCCCTCCTTGCTTCTTTCCTTCCTTCCTGGAATACTTCCTGCAATACTTCCTTCCTTCCTTCCTTCCATTTTGGACTACTTCCTGGAATACTTCCTGTAATGCTTTCTGAAATACTTCCTTCCTTCATTTCTTCCTTCCTGGAATACATACTGCCTTCTTTCCTTCTTACCTTCCTTCCTTCTTAACTTCCATCCTTTCTGGATTACTTCCTGGAATACTTCCTGGAATACTTCCTGGAATACTTCCTGGAATACTTCCTGGAATTCTTTTTTCCTTCTTTTCTTCTTTCCTAGCATACATACTTCCTTCCTTCTTTCCTTCTTTCCTTCTCACCTTATTTCTTAACTTCTTTCCTTCCTTCCCTCCTTGCTTCTTTCCTTCCTTCCTGGAATACTTCCTGCAATACTTCCTTCCTTCCTTCCCTCCTTCCATTTTGGACTACTTCCAGGAATACTTCCTGTAATGCTTCCTGAAATACTTACTTCCTTCATTTCTTCCTTCCTGGAATACATACTTCCTTCTTTCCTTCTTACCTTCCTTCCTTCTTACCTTCCGTCCTTCTTACCTTCCTTCCTTTCTGGATGACTTCATGGAATACTTCCTGGAATACTTCCTGGAATACTTCCTGGAATTCTTTTTTCCTTCTTTTCTTCTTTCCTAGCATACATACTTCCTTCCTTCTTTCCTTCTTTCCTTCTCCCCTTCTTTCTTAACTCCTTTCCTTCCTTCCCTCCTTGCTTCTTTCCTTCCTTCCTGGAATACTTCCTGCAATACTTCCTTCCTTCCTTCCTTCCATTTTGGACTACTTCCAGGAATACTTCCTGTAATGCTTCCTGAAATACTTCCTTCCTTCATTTCTTCCTTCCTGGA
Organism: Setophaga petechia; assembly: GCA_024362935.1. NCBI lineage: Eukaryota > Metazoa > Chordata > Aves > Passeriformes > Parulidae > Setophaga > Setophaga petechia. The sequence goes on from JANCRA010000296.1 coordinate 70,955, forward strand.
ATACATACTGTCTTCTTTCCTTCTTACCTTCCTTTCTTCTTACCTTCCTTCCTTTCTGGAATACTTCCTGGAATACTTCCTGGAATACTTCCTGGAATACTTCCTGGAATTCTTTTTTCCTTCTTTTCTTCTTTTCTAGCATACATACTTCCTTCCTTCTTTCCTTCTTTCCTTCTCCCCTTCTTTTTTCACTTCTTTCCTTCCTTCCCTCCTTGCTTCTTTCCTTCCTTCCTGGAATACTCCCTGCAATACTTCCTTCCTTCCTTCCATTTTGGACTACTTCCTGGAATACTTCCTGTAATGCTTCCTGAAATACTTCCTTCCTTCATTTCTTCCTTCCTGGAATACATACTTCCTTCTTTCCTTCTTACCTTCCTTCCTTCTTACCTTCCTTCCTTTCTGGAATACTTCCTGGAATACTTCCTGGAATACTTCCTGGAATACTTCCTGGAATTCTTTTTTCCTTCTTTTCTTCTTTCCTAGCATACATACTTCCTTCCTTCTTTCCTTCTTTCCTTCTCCCCTTCTTTCTTAACTTCTTTCCTTCCTTCCCTCCTTGCTTCTTTCCTTCCTACCTGGAATACTTCCTGCAATACTTCCTTCCTTCCTTCCTTCCATTTTGGACTACTTCCTGGAATACTTCCTGTAATGCTTCCTGAAATACTTCCTTCCTTCATTTCTTCATTCCTGGAATACATACTTCCTTCTTTCCTTCTTACCTTCCTTCCTTCTTACCTTCCTTCCTTTCTGGAATACTTCCTGGAATACTTCCTGGAATACTTCCTGGAATTCTTTTTTCCTTCTTTTCTTCTTTCCTAGCATACATACTTCCTTCCTTCTTTCCTTCTTTCCTTCTCCCCTTCTTTCTTCACTTCTTTCCTTCCTTCCCTCCTTGCTTCTTTCCTTCCTTCCTGGAATACTTCCTGCAATACTTCCTTCCTTCCTTCCTTCCTTCCATTTTGGACTACTTCCTGGAATACTTCCTGTAATGCTTCCTGAAAGACTTCCTTCCTTCATTTCTTTCTTCCTGGAATACATACTTCCTTCTTTCCTTCTTACCTTCCTTCTTTCTTACCTTCCTTCCTTCTTACCTTCCTTCCTTTCTGGAATACTTCCTGGAATACTTCCTGGAATACTTCCTGGAATACTTCCTGGAATTCTTTTTTCCTTCTTTTCTTCTTTTCTAGCATACATACTTCCTTCCTTCTTTCCTTCTTTCCTTCTCCCCTTCTTTCTTCACTTCTTTCCTTCCTTCCCTCCTTGCTTCTTTCTTTCCTTCCTGGAATACTCCCTGCAATACTTCCTTCCTTCCTTCAATTTTAGACTACTTCCTGGAATACTTCCTGTAATGCTTCCTGAAATACTTCCTTCCTTCATTTCTTCCTTCCTGGAATACATACTTCCTTCTTTCCTTCTTACCTTCCTTCCTTCTTACCTTCCTTCCTTTCTGGAATACTTCCTGGAATACTCCCTGGCATACTTCCTGGAATTCTTTTTTCCTTTTTTTCTTCTTTCCTAGCTACATACTTCCTTCCTTCTTTCCTTCTTTCCTTCTCCCCTTCTTTCTTAACTTCTTTCCTTCCTTTCTCCTTGCTTCTTTCCTTCCTTCCTGGAATACTTCCTGCAATACTTCCTTCCTTCCATTTTGGACTACTTCCTGGAATACTTCCTGTAATGCTTCCTGAAATACTTCCTTCCTTCATTTCTTCCTTCCTGGAATACATACTTCCTTCTTTCCTTCTTACCTTCCTTCCTTCTTACCTTCCTTCCTTTCTGGATTACTTCCTGGAATACTTCCTGGAATACTTCCTGGAATACTTCATGGAATACTTTTTTCCTTCTTTTCTCCTTTCCTAGCATACGTATTTCCTTCCTTCTTTCCTTCTCTCCTTCTCCCCTTCTTTCTTAACTTCTTTCCTTCCTTCCCTCCTTGCTTCTTTCCTTCCTTCCTGGAATACTTCCTGCAATACTTCCTTCCTTCCTTCCTTCCTTCCATTTTGGACTACTTCCTGGAATACTTCCTGTAATGCTTCCTGAAATACTTCCTTCCTTCATTTCCTCCTACCTGGAATACATACTTCCTTCTTTCCTTCTTACCTTCCTGCCTTCTTACCTTCCTTCCTTGCTGGATTACTTCCGGAAATACTTCCTGGAATACTTCCTGGAATACTTCCTGGAATTCTTTTTTCCTTCTTTTCTTCTTTTCTAGCATACATACTTCCTTCCTTCTTTCCTTCTTTCCTTCTCCCCTTCTTTCTTAACTTCTTTCCTTCCTTCCCTCCTTGCTTCTTTCCTTCCTTCCTGGAATACTCCCTGCAATACTTCCTTCCTTCCTTCCATTTTGGACTACTTCCTGGAATACTTCCTGTAATGCTTCCTGAAATACTTCCTTCCTTCATTTCTTCCTTCCTGGAATACATACTTCCTTCTTTCCTTCTTACCTTCCTTCCTTCTTACCTTCCTTCCTTTCTGGAATACTTCCTGGAATACTTCCTGGATTACTTCCTGGAATACTTCCTGGAATTCTTTTTTCCTTCTTTTCTTCTTTCCTAGCATACATACTTCTTTCCTTCTTTCCTTCTCCCCTTCTTTCTTAACTTCTTTCCTTCCTTCCCTCCTTGCTTCTTTCCTTCCTTCCTGGAATACTTCCTGCAATACTTCCTTCCTTCCTTCCTTCCATTTTGGACTACGTCCTGGAATACTTCCTGTAATGCTTCCTGAAATACTTCCTTCCTTCATTTCTTCATTCCTGGAATACATACTGCCTTCTTTCCTTCTTACCTTCCTTCCTTCTTACCTTCCTTCCTTTCTGGAATACTTCCTGGAATACTTCCTGGAATACTTCCTGGAATTCTTTTTTCCTTCTTTTCTTCTTTCCTAGCATACATACTTCCTTCCTTCTTTCCTTCTTTCCTTCTCCCCTACTTTCTTCACTTCTTTCCTTCCTTCCCTCCTTGCTTCTTTCCTTCCTTTCTGGAATATTCCCTGCAATACTTCCTTCCTTCCTTCCATTTTGGACTACTTCCTGGAATACTTCCTGTAATGCTTCCTGAAATACTTCCTTCCTTCATTTCTTCCTTCCTGGAATACATACTTCCTTCTTTCCTTCTTACCTTCCTTCCTTCTTACCTTCCTTCCTTTCTGGAATACTTCCGGATATACTTCCTGGAATACTTCTTGGAATACTTCCTGGAATACTTCCTGGAATTCTTTTTTCCTTCTTTTCTTCTTTCCTAGCATACATACTTCCTTCCTTCTTTCCTTCTTTCCTTCTTTCCTTCTCCCCTTCTTTCTTAACTTCTTTCCTTCCTTCCTGGAATACTTCCTGCAATACTTCCTTCCTTCCTTCCTTCCTTCCTTCCATTTTGGACTACTTCCTGGAATACTTCCTGTAATGCTTCCTGAAATACTTCCTTCCTTCATTTCTTCCTTCCTGGAATACATACTTCCTTCTTTCCTTCTTACCTTCCTTCCTTCTTACCTTCCTTCCTTATTGGAATACTTCCTGGAATACTTCCTGGAATACTTCCTGGAATACTTCCTGGAATTCTTTTTTCCTTCTTTTCTTCTTTCCTAGCATACCTACTTCCTTCCTTCTTTCCTTCTTTCCTTCTCCCCTTCTTTCTTAACTTTTTCCTTCCTTCCCTCCTTGCTTCTTTCCTTCCTTCCTGGAATACTTCCTGCAATACTTCCTTCCTTCCTTCCTTCAATTTTGGACTACTTCCTGGAACACTTCCTGTAATGCTTCCTGAAATACTTCCTTCCTTCATTTCTTCCTTCCTGGAATACATACTTCCCTCTTTCCTTCTTACCTTCCTTCCTTCTTACATTCCTTCCTTCTTACCTTCCTTGCTTTCAGGAATAGTTCCGGGAATACTTCCTGGAATACTTCCTGGAATACTTCCTGGAATTCTTTTTTCCTTCTTTTCTTCTTTCCTAGCATACATACTTCCTTCCTTCTTTCCTTCTTTCCTACTCCCCTTCTTTCTTAACTTCTTTCCTTCCTTCCCTCCTTGCTTCTTTCCTTCCTTCCTGGAATACTTCCTGCAATACTTCCTTCCTTCCTTCCTTCCTTCCTTCCTTCCTTCCTTCCTTCCTTCCTTCCTTCCTTCCTTCCTTCCTTCCTTCCTTCCTTCCTTCCTTCCTTCCTTCCTTCCTTCCTTCCTTCCTTCCTTCCTTCCTACCTTCCTACCTTCCTTCCATTTTGGACTACTTCCTGGAATACTTCCTGTAATGCTTCCTGAAATATTTACTTCCTTCATTTCTTCCTTCCTGGAATACATACTGGCTTCTTTCCTTCTTACCTTCCTTCCTTCTTACCTTCGTTCCTTTCTGGAATATTTCCTGGAATACTTCCGGGAATACTTCCTGGAACACTTCCTGGAATACTTCCTGGAATTCTTTTTTCCTTCTTTTCTTCTTTCCTAGCATACATACATCCTTCCTTCTTTCCTTCTTTCCTTCTCCCCTTCTTTCTTAACTTCTTTCCTTCCTTCCCTCCTTGCTTCTTTCCTTCCTTCTTGGAATACTTCCTGCAATACTTCCTTCCTTCCTTCCATTTTGGACTACTTCCTGGAATACTTCCTGTAATGCTTCCTGAAATACTTCCTTCCTTCATTTCTTCCTTCCTGGAATACATACTTCCTTCTTTCCTTCTTACCTTCCTTCCTTCTTACCTTCCTTCCTTTCTGGAATACTTGCGGGAATACTTGCGGGAATACTTCCTGGAATACTTCCTGGAATACTTCCTGGAATTCTTTTTTCTTTCTTTTCTTCTTTCCTAGCATACATACTTCCTTCCTTCTTTCCTTCTTTCCTTCTCCCCTTCTTTCTTAACTTCTTTCCTTCCTTCCCTCCTTGCTCCTTTCCTTCCTTCCTGGAATACTTCCTTCCTTCCTTCCTTCCTTCCTTCCTTCCTTCCTTCCTTCCTTCCTTCCTTCCTTCCTTCCTTCCTTCCTTCCTTCCTTCCTTCCTTCCTTCCTTCCTTCCTTCCTTCCTTCCTTCCTTCCTTCCTTCCTTCCTTCCTTCCTTCCTTCCTTCCTTCCTTCCTTCCTTCCTTCCTTCCTTCCTTCCTTCCTTCCTTCCATCCTTCCTTCCTTCCTTCCTTCCTTCCTTCCTTCCTTCCTTCCTTCCTTCCTTCCTTCCTTCCTTCCTTCCTTCCTTCCTTCCTTCCTTCCTTCCTTCCTTCCATTTTGGACTACTTCCTGGAATACTTCCTGTAATGCTTCCTGAAATACTTCCTTCCTTCATTTCTTCCTTCCTGGAATACATACTTCCTTCTTTCCTTCTTCCCTTCCTTCTTTCTTACCTTCCTCCCTTTCTGGAATACTTCCTGGAATACTTCCTGGAATACTTCCTGGAATAGTTCCTGGAATACTTCCTGGAATTCTCTCTTCCTTCTTTTCTTCTTTCCTAGCATACATACTTCCTTCCTTCTTTCCTTCTTTCCTTCTCCCCTTCTTTCTTCACTTCTTTCCTTCCTTCCCTCCTTGCTTCTTTCCTTCCTTCCTGGAATATTCCCTGCAATACTTCCATCCTTCCTTCCATTTTGGAATACTTCCTGGAATACTTCCTGTAATGCTTCCTGAAATACTTCCTTCCTTCATTTCTTCCTTCCTGGAATACATACTTCCTTCTTTCCTTCTTACCTTCCTTCCTTCTTACCTTCCTTCCTTTCTGGAATACTTCCAGGTATACTTCCTGGAATACTTCCTGGAATACTTCCTGGAATTTTTTTTTCCTTCTTTTCTTCTTTTCTAGCATACATACTTCCTTCCTTCTTTCCTTCTTTCCTTCTCCCCTTCTTTCTTCACTTCTTTCCTTCCTTCCCTCCTTGCTTCTTTCCTTCCTTCCTGGAATACTTCCTGCAATACTTCCTTCCTTCCTTCCTTCCTTCCTTCCTTCCTTCCTTCCTTCCTTCCTTCCTTCCTTCCTTCCTTCCTTCCTTCCTGCCTTCCTTCCTTCCTTCCTTCCTTCCTTCCTTCCTTCCTTCCTTCCTTCCTTCCTTCCTTCCTTCCATTTTGGACTACTTCCTGGAATACTTCCTGTAATGCTTCCTGAAATACTTCCTTCCTTCATTTCTTCCTTCCTGGAATACATACTTCCTTCTTTCCTTCTTACCTTCCTTCCTTCTTACCTTCGTTCCTTTCTGGAATACTTCCTGGAATACTTCCTGGAATACTTCCTGGAATACTTCCTGGAATTCTTTTTTCCTTCTTTTCTTCTTTCCTAGCATACCTACTTCCTTCCTTCTTTCCTTCTTTCCTTCTCCCCTTCTTTCTTAACTTTTTCCTTCCTTCCCTCCTTGCTTCTTTCCTTCCTTCCTGGAATACTTCCTGCAATACTTCCTTCCTTCCTTCCTTCCATTTTGGACTACTTCCTGGAACACTTCCTGTAATGCTTCCTGAAATACTTCCTTCCTTCATTTCTTCCTTCCTGGAATACATACTTCACTCTTTCCTTCTTACCTTCCTTCCTTCTTACATTCCTTCCTTCTTACCTTCCTTGCTTTCAGGAATAATTCCGGGAATACTTCCTGGAATACTTCCTGGAATACTTCCTGGAATTCTTTTTTCCTTCTTTTCTTCTTTCCTAGCATACATACTTCCTTCCTTCTTTCCTTCTTTCCTTCTCCCCTTCTTTCTTAACTTCTTTCCTTCCTTCCCTCCTTGCTTCTTTCCTTCCTTCCTGGAACACTTCCTGCAATACTTCCTTCCTTCCTTCCTTCCTTCCTTCCTTCCTTCCTTCCTTCCTTCCTTCCTTCCTTCCTTCCTTCCTTCCTTCCTTCCTTCCTTCCTTCCTTCCTTCCTTCCTTCCTTCCATTTTGGACTACTTCCTGGAATGATTCCTGTAATGCTTCCTGAAATACTTCCTTCCTTCATTTCTTCCTTCCTGGAATACATACTTCCTTCTTTCCTTCTTACCTTCCTTCCTTCTTACCTTCCTTCCTTCTTACCTTCCTTCCTTTCTGGAATACTTCCGGGAATACTTCCTGGAATACTTCCTGGAATACTTCCTGGAATTCTTTTTTCCTTCTTTTCTTCTTTCCTAGCATACATACTTCCTTCCTTCTTTCCTTCTTTCCTACTCCCCTTCTTTCTTAACTTCTTTCCTTCCTTCCCTTTTTGCTTCTTTCCTTCCTTCCTGGAATACTTCCTAAAATACTTCCTTCCTTCCATTTTGGACTACTTCCTGGAATACATCCTGTAATGCTTCCTGAAATACTTCCTTCCTTCATTTCTTCCTTCCTGGAATACATACTTCCTTCTTTCCTTTTTACCTTCCTTCCTTCTTACCTTCCTTCCTTTCTGGAATACTTCCTGGAATACTTCCGGGAATACTTCCTGAAATACTTCCTGGAATACTTCCTGGAATTCTTTTTTCCTTCTTTTCTTCTTTCCTGGCATACATACTTCCTTCCTTCTTTCCTTCTTTCCTTCTCCCCTTCTTTCTTAACTTCTTTCCTTCCTTCCCTCCTTGCTTCTTTCCTTCCTTCCTGGAATACTTCCTGCAATACTTCCTTCCTTCCTTCCTTCCATTTTGGACTACTTCCTGGAATACTTCCTGTAATGCTTCCTGAAATACTTCCTTCCTTCATTTCTTCCTTCCTGGAATACATACTTCCTTCTTTCCTTCTTACCTTCCTTCCTTCTTACCTTCGTTCCTTTCTGGAATACTTCCTGGAATACTTCCTGGAATACTTCCTGGAATACTTCCTGGAATTCTTTTTTCCTTCTTTTCTTCTTTCCTAGCATACCTACTTCCTTCCTTCTTTCCTTCTTTCCTTCTCCCCTTCTTTCTTAACTTTTTCCTTCCTTCCCTCCTTGCTTCTTTCCTTCCTTCCTGGAATACTTCCTGCAATACTTCCTTCCTTCCTTCCTTCAATTTTGGACTACTTCCTGGAACACTTCCTGTAATGCTTCCTGAAATACTTCCTTCCTTCATTTCTTCCTTCCTGGAATACATACTTCACTCTTTCCTTCTTACCTTCCTTCCTTCTTACATTCCTTCCTTCTTACCTTCCTTGCTTTCAGGAATAATTCCGGGAATACTTCCTGGAATACTTCCTGGAATACTTCCTGGAATTCTTTTTTCCTTCTTTTCTTCTTTCCTAGCATACATACTTCCTTCCTTCTTTCCTTCTTTCCTACTCCCCTTCTTTCTTAACTTCTTTCCTTCCTTCCCTCCTTGCTTCTTTCCTTCCTTCCTGGAATACTTCCTGCAATACTTCCTTCCTTCCTTCAATTTTGGACTACTTCCTGGAATACTTCCTGTAATGCTTCCTGAAATACTTCCTTCCTTCATTTCTTCCTTCCTGGAATACATACTTCCTTCTTTCCTTCTTACCTTCCTTCCTTCTTACCTTCCTTCCGTTCTGGATTGCTTCCTGGAATACTTCCTGGAATACTTCCTGGAATACTTCCTGGAATACTTCCTGGAATACTTCCTGGAATACTTTTTTCTATCTTTTCTTCTTTTCTAGCATACATACTTCCTTCCTTCTTTCCTTCTTTCCTTCTCCCCTTCTTTCTTAACTTCTTTCCGTCCTTCCCTCCTTGCTTCTTTCCTTCCTTCCTGGAATACTTCCTGCAATACTTCCTTCCTTCCTTCCTTCGATTTTAGACTACTTCCTGGAATACTTCCTGTAATGCTCCCTGAAATACTTCCTTCCTTCATTTCTTCCTTCCTGGAATACATACTTCCTTCTTTCCTTCTTACCTTCCTACCTTCTTACCTTCCTTCCTTTCTGGAATACTTCCGGGAATACTTCCTGGAATACTTCCTGGAATACTTCCTGGAATTCTTTTTTCCTTCTTTTCTTCTTTCCTAGCATACATACTTCCTTCCTTCTTTCCTTCTTTCCTTCTCCCCTTCTTTCTTAACTTTTTCCTTACTTCCCTCCTTGCTTCTTTCCTTCCTTCCTGGAATACTTCCTGCAATACTTCCTTCCTTCCTTCCTTCCATTTTGGACTACTTCCTGGAATACTTCCTTTAATGCTTCCTGAAATACTTCCTTCCTTCATTAATTCCTTCCTGGAATACATACTTCCCTCTTTCCTTCTTACCTTCCTTCCTTCTTACCTTCCTTCCTTCTTACCTTCCTTCCTTTCTGGAATACTTCCTGGAATACTTCCTGGAATACTTCCTGGAATACTTCCTGGAATTCTTTTTTCCTTCTTTTCTTCTTTCCTAGCATACATACTTCCTTCCTTCTTTCCTTCTTTCCTACTCCCCTTCTTTCTTAACTTCTTTCCTTCCTTCCCTCCTTGCTTCTTTCCTTCCTTCCTGGAATACTTCCTGCAATACTTCCTTCCTTCCTTCCATTTTGGACTACTTCCTGGAATACTTCCTGTAATGCTTCCTGAAATACTTCCTTCCTTCATTTCTTCCTTCCTGGAATACATACTTCCTTCTTTCCTTCTTACCTTCCTTCCTTCTTACCTTCCTTCCTTTCTGGAATACTTCCGGGAATACTTCCTGGAATACTTCCTGGAATACTTCCTGGAATACTTCCTGGAATTCTTTTTTCCTTCTTTTCTCCTTTCCTAGCATACATACTTCCTTCCTTCTTTCCTTCTTTCCTTCTCCCCTTCTTTCTTCACTTCTTTCCTTCCTTCCCTCCTTGCTTCTTTCCTTCCTTCCTGGAACACTTCCTGCAATACTTTCTTTCCTTCCTTCCTTCCTTCCATTTTGGACTACTTCCTGGAATACTTCCTGTAATGCTTCCTGAAATACTTCCTTCCTTCATTTCTTCCTTCCTGGAATACATACTTCCTTCTTTCCTTCTTACCTTCCTTCCTTCTTACCTTCCTTCCTTTCTGGAATACTTCCTGGAATACTTCCTGCAATACTTCCTGGAATACTTCCTGGAATTCTTTTTTCCTTCTTTTCTTCTTTCCTAGCATACATACTTCCTTCCTTCTTTCCTTCTTTCCTTCTCCCCTTCTTTCTTAACTTTTTCCTTACTTCCCTCCTTGCTTCTTTCCTTCCTTCCTGGAATACTTCCTGCAATACTTCCTTCCTTCCTTCCTTCCATTTTGGACTACTTCCTGGAATACTTCCTGTAATGCTTCCTGAAATACTTCCTTCCTTCATTTCTTCCTTCCTGGAATACATACTTCCTTCTTTCCTTCTTACCTTCCTTAATTCTTTCCTTCCTTCCTTCTTACCTTCCTTCCTTTATGGATTACTTCCTGGAATACTTCCGGGAATACTTCCTGGAATACTTCCTGGAATTCTTTTTTCCTTCTTTTCTTCTTTCCTAGCATACATACTTCCTTCCTTCTTTCCTTCTTTCCTACTCCCCTTCTTTCTTCACTTCTTTCCTTCCTTCCCTCCTTGCTTCTTTCCTTCGTTCCTGGAATACTTCTTGCAATACTTCCTTCCTTCCTTCCTTTTATTTTGGAGTACTTCCTGGAATACTTCCTGTAATGCTTCCTGAAATACTTCCTTCCTTCATTTCTTCCTTCCTGGAATACATACTTCCTTCTTTCCTTCTTACCTTCCTTCCTTCTTACCTTCCTTCCTTTCTGGAATACTTCCTGGAATACTCCCTGGCATACTTCCTGGAATTCTTTTTTCCTTTTTTTCTTCTTTCCTAGCTACATACTTCCTTCCTTCTTTCCTTCTTTCCTTCTCCCCTTCTTTCTTAACTTCTTTCCTTCCTTCCCTCCTTGCTTCTTTCCTTCCTTCCTGGAATACTTCCTGCAATACTTCCTTCCTTCCTTCCATTTTGGACTACTTCCTGGAATACTTCCTGTAATGCTTCCTGAAATACTTCCTTCCTTCATTTCTTCCTTCCTTGAATACATACTTCCTTCTTTCCTTCTTACCTTCCTTCCTTCTTACCTTCTTTGCTTTCAGGAATAATTCAGGGAATACTTCCTGGAATACTTCCTGGAATTCTTTTTTCCTTCTTTTCTTCTTTCCTAGCATACATACTTCCTTCCTTCTTTCCTTCTTTCCTTCTCCCCTTCTTTCTTAACTTCTTTCCTTCCTTCCCTCCTTGCTTCTTTCCTTCCTTCCTGGAATACTTCCTGCAATACTTCCTTCCTTCCTTCCATTTTGGACTACTTCCTGGAATACTTCCTGTAATGCTTCCTGAAATACTTTCTTCCTTCATTTCTTCCTTCCTGGAATACATCCTTCCTTCTTTCCTTCTTACCTTCCTTCCTTCTTACCTTCTTTGCTTTCAGGAATAATTCAGGGAATACTTCCTGGAATACTTCCTGGAATTCTTTTTTCCTTCTTTTCTTCTTTCCTAGCATACATACTTCCTTCCTTCTTTCCTTCTTTCCTTCTCCCCTTCTTTCTTAACTTCTTTCCTTCCTTCCCTCCTTGCTTCTTTCCTTCCTTCCTGGAATACTTCCTGCAATACTTCCTTCCTTTCTTCCATTTTGGACTACTTCCTGGAATACTTCCTGTAATGCTTCCTGAAATACTTCCTTCCTTCATTTCTTCCTTCCTAGAATACATACTTCCTTCTTTCCTTCTTACCTTCCTTCCTTCTTACCTTCCTTCCTTTCTGGATTACTTCCTGGTATACTCCCTGGCATACTTCCTGGAATTCTTTTTTCCTTTTTTTCTTCTTTCCTAGCTACATACTTCCTTCCTTCTTTCCTTCTTTCCTTCTCCCCTTCTTTCTTAACTTCTTTCCTTCCTTCCCTCCTTGCTTCTTTCCTTCCTTCCTGGAATACTTCCTGCAATACTTCCTTCCTTCCTTTCTTCCTTCCATTTGGGACTACTTCCTGGAATACTTCCTGTAATGCTTCCTGAAATACTTCCTTCCTTCATTTCTTCCTTCCTGGAATACATACTTCCTTCTTTCCTTCTTACCTTCCTTCCTTCTTACCTTCCTTGCTTTCTGGAATACTTCCTGGAATACTTCCGGGAATACTTCCTGGAATACTTCCTGGAATACTTCCTGGAATACTTCCTGGAATTCTTTTTTCCTTCTTTTCTTCTTTCCTAGCATACATACTTCCTTCCTTCTTTCCTTCTTTCCTTCTCCCCTTCTTTCTTAACTTCTTTCCTTCCTTCCCTCCTTGCTTCTTTCCTTCCTTCCTGGAATACTTCCTGCAATACTTCCTTCCTTCCTTCCTTCCATTTTGGACTACTTCCTGGAATACTTCCGTTAATGCTTCCTGAAATACTTCCTTCCTTCATTTCTTCCTTCCTGGAATACATACTTCCTTCTTTCCTTCTTACCTTCCTTCCTTTCTGGAATACTTCCTGGAATACTTCCGGGAATACTTCCTGGAATACTTCCTGGAATTCTTTTTTCCTTCTTTTCTTCTTTCCTAGCATACATACTTCCTTCCTTCTTTCCTTCTTTCCTTCTCCCCTTCTTTCTTCACTTCTTTCCTTCCTTCCCTCCTTGCTTCTTTCCTTCCTTCCTGCAATACTTCCTGCAATACTTCCTTCCTTCCTTCCATTTTGGACTACTTCCTGGAATACTTCCTGTAATGCTTCCTGAAATACTTCCTTCCTTCATTTCTTCCTTCCTGGAATACATACTGCCTTCTTTCCTTCTTACCTTCCTTCCTTCTTACCTTCCTTCCTTTCTGGAATACTTGCGGGAATACTTCCAGGAATACTTCCTGGAATACTTCCTGGAATTCTTTTTTCCTTCTTTTCTTCTTTCCTAGCTGTGGAGGGACAGGCGCTCGGAAGATAACGGGTTGTTACGGAAAGCTGCAAGAAGAAGCCTCTCTTCCCTCCTCCCAGAGATAAGGATCACCCTCGGAATGTAGCCAAGGAATGTAACCCCCCTAACATAGGAGGTACCAGTACCACCCTGTACTAACCCCCAGCCCCTTTTTACGTAGGAAACCCCCCAAACTATAAAACCCTTAGAGAAGAGACAATAAAGCCTATTTGACCGTCCACCACATTGGTGTAAGCGTCGTCTTCTAGCCCGAGTGGCCCAGGGTGGGGTCGCCGTGCTGTGCTCTGGAACCAGGTCGCCTTGCCTTCGAAACCAGAAGGCAACAAGTGGTGCCGAGAACCCGGGAACGAAAAGCCCCGGGATCGGGATTTCTCCTGGACAGAGGAAAGCGGTTGCAGCGGCAGGACCGACTGCAGCACAGGGGGACGCCCCGGGACCGGCCAGATCTCCATGGAAGCTCTAGCAAAGGTCGTTGATTCAGTATGTATACAATGGGGAATTAGATGTGAGCCCAGGTACTTATCTCTCGCTTTGCAGAGACTCCTGGAGCTGGGGACGATTGAACGTCCGGTAGAAATATTGCATTCAGATACGTGGGACAGATGCACTGCTGCTCTGGCAGAGGACACAAAAACCACGGGCAGTGGGAAATTTCTTAAGGCATGGGGGAAGGTGGAGGCGGCTCTGCGCAAAGCTTTAGAAAATCAGGAGGTTTGGGCTGCCGCCCGGCCGCATTTGATGGTTACACCGAAGGTGGGAGTGGCGGCAGAAACCCAAACCCCCCCCCGCGGGCAGTGCGGGCGGGAGCGCGGGCACGCAGGGACCGGGCACCCCCCAATTCCTCCCGGACCCTGAGCCAGATCCCCCAGAACCTCCGGGAGATCCCCCAAAAACCCCGGAGCACACCCTGACCCCCCCCCCCGGGGGACCAGCTGGGTCCCAAAACCCCCCCGACATCCCCCGAAAAACCGGCGTCTCCTGTGTTCGCTTTTCCCCCGCCGCCTCCGGATTCGGCACACCCCGCAGAGACGCGCGCGCGGTGTTTCTGGGGCGAACTGACGGACGCAGCTCGCGGCGTGGAGGCTGCAGTCAGCGCTGAAACAGGGGCGGCAGAAAACTGGCCGCCATTCAAAAATGGCGCCGCCGGACAGGGAGGGGGGCGGGGCCCGCGTGTCCGCGGCGGGAAATGCCTGGAGGGGGAGATTGCCGCAAGCGCGCCTGCGCAGGAGACCGGCGCTGGTCAGTACCGGGAGTGGACACACACAGACACGCAGGCGCAGGGAGGAACAGGGGGGCAGGCATTCGCCCGGGGGCTGCGCCCACCGCCGCCACCGTATAAGGGAGAAATCCCTCCCGGTGAGGGGCAGGGCGAGCCCAGGGGGTGGGAACAACGCCACCTCCAAGAGGCGGGGCGACGCCGCCTCCGGGGGGAGGAGCGGCACAGCCTCCAAGGGGAGGGACGGCGTCGCCTCCGAGGGGAAGGGCGACACCGCCCCCGAGGGGAGGGGCGGGGCCGAAGCCGAACAAAACGGCAGGGGAGACAGGAAGTGCGCTTTCAGTCCACTTCCGACTTTGATAGAAGCAACACCTCTTCAGACTGCTCCACAGACCTTACCGAGTCGAGCAGCGATTCGGAAAGGGAGCACACAGATACACAGCGGTTTCGTATGAAACCAAACAAATCTCTAAACAAGGTTAAGAACCAATCATACGAACTCACCGATTGGGGCCAAATAAAAATTGATTGTGCTGAATGGGCACCCGTGGCAGCTGTACATGCTTTTCCAGTGAGAATTACAGGAGCCCAAGGCAACCAACAGAGAACATACACACCAGTAAACTCTAAAGATGTTCAAGCAATACTTAAAGCTATTGCAGAAAAAGGAATTAACTCCGGAGTAGTATCCACGCTAGTGGATGCAGTTTTTAGCAATGATGATTTGCTGCCTTGTGATATAGTACAAATTACACGTATGCTTTTTGACGGGGCAGGTTTAATTGTTTTTAAACAGGACTGGACCGATAATTGTGCCTCTGTTCTGGCTCGGACAGGGGGTGAGGGGCAGCCATTGCACGGCTCGAGTTTATCCCGGCTACTGGGAAAACATGATGATGTAGCTACACCCCAACAACAAGCTGCACTGCTCAGAGCTGAGGAGGTCAGGGCGAGCTGTCGAGCCGCCAGGGAGGCGATTCGTTCAACTTTTAGGGTTGTGGACAAGCCAGCACCCTGGTCCACCATAAAACAAGGGGAAAGTGAAGGATTTACACAATTCGTAGACAGGCTACAGGCGGCTGTGGACACCTCCACCCTGCCTCCTCAGGCGAAGGGCCCGGTGGTTGCTGACTGCCTTAGGCAACAATGTAATGCAGTCACCAAAGACATTCTGCGCTCCCTGCCAGCCGGTGCTAGCCTGGCAGACATGATTAAACATGTAGTAAAAGAAGAGCAGCTGAGTCCCATACAAGCAGCTGTTCACACCCTAACCAGTGCGCTGGCTTGCTTTAAATGTGGACAAGCGGGGCACGTCGCAGCGACGTGTACCCAGCCGACACAGCCCACCCGTTCGGCTCCCCCATCCCAGCAAAACACGAGAGGGACTTGCTGGAGTTGTGGGAAAAAGGGACACTTTGCCAGGGATTGCAGATCCCGCCCACGGGGAAACGGGAGAGGGAGGGGGCGCTCGGGCCACACGCAGCCTCCTCCCGCTTTGAATGTGAGACGGCCCGTCCAGGTGAACCCACAGTGGGGGGGAGGATACATTCTGCTCCCGCAGGAGACAGTCAATACAGCACCCCCAACACAGATACAGTTGCAGGGCTCTGCAACACCACAGGTAATACCCCCACACACCTCAGTGCCACAAGCCGCGCAAGCGCCACAGAGCCAGCAGGGGACGTCCCAGACCGGGATCCCTGGGTGGCCCTGGCCATGAAAATAGGGAAAGAACCCCTGAAAGTGTGGGGAACATGCCGCCTATACGGTAGCCATGACCACCACACCGTGGGGCTCCAGTTCTGGGCGGACACAGGGTCGGATTGTACGATAATCCCCCAACCATATTGGCCCAGACACTGGCAAGTCACAGAAGTCCCCCCGGTGAACGGAGTGGGGGGGCAAACCCGGGCGTGGAAAAGCACCCAGCTGGTGGCTGTAACACTCCACACGAACAAGGGACCAGAACAGACCGTAGCAATTTATCCCTACATTTTGCAAAACTCTCCACCCTTGATAGGGAGAGATGTCCTCGCTATGCTCGGAGTCAGGATTTCAAATTTATAGTGAGGGCCACTGCCGTGCACCCCACGCTGCCAATCAAATTAACCTGGAAACCATCAGAAGTGGTCTGGGTGGAGCAGTGGCCTTTGTCAGAGAACAGAGTGGCAGCTTTACTGGAACTGGTTGATCGGGAACTGAAAAAGGGTCATATTGAACCCTCGATTAGCCCATGGAACACCCCCGTTTTTGTAATTCCCAAAAGGTCTGGAGAGGGTTTTCGCCTCATCCACGACCTGAGAGAGGTGAACAAGACAGTTAGACCCATGGGTCCTGTACAAACACTGTTACCTGCAAACTCAGCCATCCCTGAAGGACAGCCATGCGCAGTGCTGGACATTAAGGACTGTTTTTTCTCAATACCCTTGCACCCTGAAGACAGGGAACGATTTGCCTTCTCCGTGGTGTTTCCTAACGGCGCACGACCCAATCTCCGCTTTCAATGGAAGGTACTTCCACAAGGATTTGTCCACAGCCCTAGCATCTGCCAGATCACCGTGGACAAAGCGCTGATGCCAGTTCGGAACGCCTACCCCTCCGCAACCATCATTCAATACATGGATGACATCCTAGTTGCAGCCCCATCAGCAAGTGAAGTAGAACGCCTGATATCTGCGATCACAGTAACCCTCCAAGCAAATGGCTTCGAGATCGCCACTGCAAAGATCAAGAAAGGACCTTGTGTGACCTTCCTGGGTGTAGGAATCACAGATTCATACGTGACTCCTCCCAAGGTGAAGGTCCACCGAGACATTAAGACACTACATGATGCGCAGTGCCTGGTTGGATCGCTGCAATGGGTTCGCAACGTCATCCTGATCCCTCCTGAAGTCATGGAACCATTGTATGAGCTGCTGAAAGGAAAGCACTCCTGGGAACCAAAGAAACTGACACCACAGGCAGCGAACTCCCTGGATTTCATAGAACAGCAGATATCCACTGGCACGCTTGCCAGGTGGAACCCAGCGATGCCTTTGGACCTATACGTCCACTTTACCCCAAAGGGGGGAGTGGGGGCGCTGGCCCAAGGACCTCCCGAGAAGTCCCGGCCGATCCAATGGGTGGTCCTCGGAAGGCCTGCCCGTGCATTCTCCCCAGGAATCGAATGCATCGCCAACCTCATCAGGAAAGGCAGGAGACTCGCACTGAGACACCTAGGAACAGAGCCAAAGAGAATTTATCTTCCCTTTCGCAAGCAGCCAACCACGGAGGCAACCACAATTTCAGAGTATTTAGCCCTTGCTCTCTCCGGCTTCGGAGGAGAGATCTCCTACTCCTCCAAACCACCTTGGACCCAGCTGCTGACCGTCATCGACATAGACATACCACCAAAGGTCAAGGACCGACCTCAGCCAGGACCAACAGTTTTCACGGATGCTTCTTCCACAACTTCAACTGCAACAGCAGTGTGGCAGACAGGAGAACAGTGGCATTGTGTCAAAGCATGTGACCCCACACTGTCAGTGCAGCAGCTGGAAGCAGCAGCAGTAGTCCTGGCATGCGGACTTTTCCGAGAGGAGCACCTCAACATCGTAACGGACTCTATATTCGTGGCAAGGCTCTGCCTAGCCATGACAGGACCAGGTGTGTCAACATCAACAGCAGCTCTGATGCTGGAAGAAGCACTGTCTTCACGGAAGGGCACCATATCCGTCATTCACATAAACAGTCACAACCCAGTCAAAGGTTACTTCCAGATAGGTAACGACAAAGCAGACGCCGCAGCAAAAGGTGTGTGGACATTGCAAGAAGCTCGTCAGCTGCATGAGTCACTCCACATCGGGGTCAAAGCACTGGCAAAGAGATGCGGGATCTCAAGAGCGGACGCAAAACACGTGGTAGCTACGTGTCCTCACTGCCAGAAGTCGCCTTTGTGGACCAGTGGGGTCAACCCGAGAGGCCTCAAGCCTTCAGAGATCTGGCAGTCGGACTTTACCGTGTGCCAGCTGCTGAAACCCCGAGAGTGGCTTGCAGTGACAGTGGACACTTTCAGCGGAATGATCATAGCCACACAGCATCCCAAAACTGACTCCAAAGCCACAATTCAGCACTGGCTGACAGCCATGGCATGGCTTGGCATTCCCAAACAAATTAAAACTGACAACGGTTCCAATTTTACTTCCAAACTGGTGCAAGAATTCGCCTCGAAATGGGGCATCACTTTAGTACAAGGTATTCCTTACAACAGTACCGGACAAGCTATAGTTGAGAGAGCAAATCAGACCCTGAAAAATAGGATAGAGGTGTTGGCAAAAGCAGAAGGCTTTGCCAATTCCATTCCCTCAGGGGACCAGGCACGTATACTAGCAACTGCTTTGCTAGCACTGAATCAATTCCCCAGGGGGGAAGAGG
This sequence comes from Setophaga petechia, assembly GCA_024362935.1. NCBI lineage: Eukaryota > Metazoa > Chordata > Aves > Passeriformes > Parulidae > Setophaga > Setophaga petechia. The sequence goes on from JANCRA010000296.1 coordinate 89,251, forward strand.
CAAACAGTCCCATTCAGAAACACTGGGCCTCCAGAGTCTTAGAGGAGGGCCCACAGGTTGTGATCAGAAATGAGCTGGGGGAATGGGAACAGGGCTGGAAATTGATACTCACGGGGCGAGGGTACGCAGCTGTCAAAAAAGACGGCAAAATTAGGTGGTGTCCGCTCAAATCTGTAAAGCCTGACCTGTGCAGTGAGCAGGATGAGACTGATGTGAATTGTGAGTTTCTGTTTACAGGACATGATCATAGGACGCCCTCGGGATGCGTACTCTCCCCTTCCAGAGGAAAGTGACAGACCACCAAGCCGTCAGACAGCGCCTGAGAAACCCCCAAGAGTGAGACCCAAGCAGCAACAGTGCTTCTGTGTGATACTGCTGCTGGGGCTTGTCACCAGAGGGCAAGCCAGCTCAGAACACTACCCCCATCAGCCATTCAGGTGGGTCATGCAACATCTCACCGACAATAAGATACTCAAAGACATCACCACACCGAACACCCCATCTTTCGTGCTTCGCGTTACAGATCTGTTTCCAGGACAACCAAAGGTAGACCCCCATTCTCCACACGCCACACACATGTACCTATCTTACTGGTGCCCAGCTTCAAACCCAGGAAAGAGCTACTGTAACCAACCGGGGTGGGGACATTGTGGGCACTGGGGCTGTGAAACAATAGTCACGGACGCCAGGCCGTCAGGGCCCGGATGGGACCCTCAAGAGCCCGACAAGTTCCTACAATTCACCTGGGCACCTGCAAGATGCAAGACACCCGTCTTCCTTCACGGAAATTACTATCGGAACCGCCATAAAATCCCCAGATTTCGAAAATGCACTCATTACAACATGACAGTTTTACAGCCAAATCACCCTAGCTGGGCAGTGGGCAAAGCGTGGACAGTGGTCCTTCAAGGGTCAAAGCAGTGGGTGAACGTACGAATTACCAGGCTTTTACCGTCGGCACCCCGAGCAGTTGGACCCAACAAAGTAATAAAAAGCACGCAGAAAGGGAGAAACATAACCTACCCTAAACCCTTACCCACAAGGGACACCAAGGTCCCAACCGGCGATGAGGAAGCCTTCCAGATAGGCCACTCAGCCGTGTCAGATTCAGACCCAATTCTTCGTATGTTAGATGCTACCTTCCTATCCCTGAACGAATCTAACCCTAACCTAACTGACTCCTGTTGGCTTTGTTATGATATTAAACCCCCTTTTTATGAAGGAGTCGCTTTAGATACCCCCTTTAGTTATTCCACAGCCGATGCCCCCCACCAGTGCAGGTGGGACACACCCCGAAAGGGAATCACCCTGAGCCAAGTCACAGGTCGAGGCAAATGCTTTGGCAATGCAACCCTAGCTAAGCGGAGAGGAGACGTCTGTACTGAAATAGTCAAGCCTGACAGGAAAAATAATAAGTGGGTAGTCCCCTCCGCATCTATGTGGGTTTGTCAAAAATCTGGGGTGAGTCCCTGTGTGTTCCTTGCCAAATTCAGTGACTCTAACGACTTCTGTGTCCAAGTTCTGATCGTTCCTAGGGTCCTGTATCACTCAGATGAAGAGGTGTATCACCTTTTCGAAGAACCCAGCCGGCTCCACAAAAGAGAAATATTAACAGGTATAACTATAGCGATGCTACTCGGCTTGGGAGCTGCTGGAACAGCGACAGGTGTCTCGGCCCTAGCGACTCAGCACCAAGGACTGTCCCAGCTGCAGATGACGATTGATGAGGACCTGCAGAGGATCGAGAAATCCATATCCTTTCTGGAGAAGTCAGTCTCCTCACTTTCAGAAGTGGTCCTGCAGAACAGGCGAGGTCTAGACCTCCTGTTCATGCAGCAGGGAGGCCTGTGCGCTGCCCTGAAAGAGGAGTGCTGCTTCTATGCAGACCACATGGGAGTCGTGAGAGACTCCATGGCAGAGCTCCGAAACAGACTAGCTCAGAGACAAAAAGACAGGGAAGCCCAGCAGGGCTGGTTCGAATCCTGGTTCAATCGATCACCATGGCTAACCACCCTGATTTCTACCCTAGCAGGTCCGCTGGCAATGTTGCTTTTAGCTGTTACCTTCGGACCGTGCCTGCTGAACAAGCTAGTCTGATTCGTCCGGAGTGGCTTGGAACGGACTGACATCTTTTTCGTAGGACGGCAACAGATGCTGTGAACTCATCAGGGAACACTGCCGGTCACGAGAAAACTCGCCTGGCAGAAATTTACTCAGGATTCCCAAAACCCCTTTTTCCTTGTTAGACTCCAACCTTCTACCTCATTTAGTGCCTATATATATATATATATATGCATGTAACTACCTCACTCATTTGTGGGAGAGAGGGGGGGAGATGTGGAGGGACAGGCGCTCGGAAGATAACGGGTTGTTACGGAAAGCTGCAAGAAGAAGCCTCTCTTCCCTCCTCCCAGAGATAAGGATCACCCTCGGAATGTAGCCAAGGAATGTAACCCCCCTAACATAGGAGGTACCAGTACCACCCTGTACTAACCCCCAGCCCCTTTTTACGTAGGAAACCCCCCAAACTATAAAACCCTTAGAGAAGAGACAATAAAGCCTATTTGACCGTCCACCACATTGGTGTAAGCGTCGTCTTCTAGCCCGAGTGGCCCAGGGTGGGGTCGCCGTGCTGTGCTCTGGAACCAGGTCGCCTTGCCTTCGGAACCAGAAGGCAACACCTAGCATACATACTTCCTTCCTTCTTTCCTTCTTTCCTTCTCCCCTTCTTTCTTAACTTCTTTCCTTCCTTCCCTCCTTGCTTCTTTCCTTCCTTCCTGGAATACTTCCTGCAATACTTCCTTCCTTCCTTCCTTCCATTTTGGACTACTTCCTGGAATACATCCTGTAATGCTTCCTGAAATACTTCCTTCCTTCATTTCTTCCTTCCTGGAATACATACTTCCTTCTTTCCTTCTTACCTTCCTTCCTTCTTACCTTCCTTCCTTTCTGGAATACTTCCTGGAATACTTCCTGGAATACTTCCTAGAATACTTCCTGGAATTCTTTTTTCTTCTTTTCTTCTTTCCTAGCATACATACTTCCTTCCTTCTTTCCTTCTTTCCTTCTCCCCTTCTTTCTTAACTTCTTTCCTTCCTTCCCTCCTTGCTTCTTTCCTTCCTTCCTGGAATACTTCCTGCAATACTTCCTTCCTTCCTTCATTCCATTTTGGACTACTTCCTGGAATACTTCCTGTAATGCTTCCTGAAATACTTCCTTCCTTCATTTCTTCCTTCCTGGAATACATACTTCCCTCTTTCCTTCTTACCTTCCTTCCTTCTTACCTTCCTTCCTTCTTACCTTCCTTCCTTTCTGGAATACTTCCTGGAATACTTCCTGCAATACTTCCTGGAATACTTCCTGGAATACTTCCTGGAATTCTTTTTTCCTTCTTTTCTTCTTTCCTAGCATACATACTTCCTTCCTTCTTTCCTTCTTTCCTTCTCCCCTTCTTTCTTAACTTCTTTCCTTCCTTCCCTCCTTGCTTCTTTCCTTCCTTCCTGGAATACTTCCTGCAATACTTCCTTCCTTCCTTCCATTTTGGACTACTTCCTGGAATACTTCCTGTAATGCTTCCTGAAATACTTCCTTCCTTCATTTCTTCCTTCCTGGAATACATACTTCCTTCTTTCCTTTTTACCTTCCTTCCTTCTTACCTTCCTTCCGTTCTGGATTACTTCCTGGAATACTTCCTGGAATACTTCCTGGAATACTTCCTGGAATTCTTTTTTCCTTCTTTTCTTCTTTCCTAGCATACATACTTCCTTCCTTCTTTCCTTCTTCCCTTCTCCCCTTCTTTCTTAACTTCTTTCCTTCCTTCCCTCCTTGCTTCTTTCCTTCCTTCCTGGAATACTTTCCTGCAATACTTCCTTCCTTCCTTCCTTCCTTCCATTTTGGACTACTTCCGGGAACACTTCCGTTAATGCTTCCTGAAATACTTCCTTCCTTCATTTCTTCCTTCCCGGAATACATACTTCCTTCTTTCCTTCTTACCTTCCTTCCTTCTTACCTTCCTTCCTTTCTGGAATACTTCCTGGAATACTTCCGGGAATACTTTCTAGAATACTTCCTGGAATTCTTTTTTCCTTCTTTTCTTCTTTCCTAGCATACATACTTCCTTTCTTCTTTCCTTCTTTCCTCCTCCCCTTCTTTCTTCACTTCTTTCCTTCCTTCCCTTTTTGCTTCTTTCCTTCCTTCCTGGAATACTTCCTGAAATACTTCCTTCCTTCCATTTTGGACTACTTCCTGGAATACATCCTGTAATGCTTCCTGAAATACTTCCTTCCTTCATTTCTTCCTTCCTGGAATACATACTTCCCTCTTTCCTTCTTACCTTCCTTCCTTCTTACCTTCCTTCCTTCTTACCTTCCTTCCTTTCTGGAATATTTCCTGGAATACTTCCTGGAATACTTCCTGGAATACTTCCTGGAATACTTCCTGGAATTCTTTTTTCCTTCTTTTCTTCTTTCCTAGCATACTACTTCCTTCCTTCTTTCCTTCTTTCCTTCTCCCCTTCTTTCTTAACTTCTTTCCTTCCTTCCCTCCTTGCTTCTTTCCTTCCTTCCTGGAATACTTCCTGCAATACTTCCTTCCTTCCTTCCTTCCATTTTGGACTACTTCCTGGAATACTTCCTGTAATGCTTCCTGAAATACTTCCTTCCTTCATTTCTTCCTTCCTGGAATACATACTTCCTTCTTTCCTTTTTACCTTCCTTCCTTCTTACCTTCCTTCCGTTCTGGATTACTTCCTGGAATACTTCCTGGAATACTTCCTGGAATACTTCCTGGAATTCTTTTTTCCTTCTTTTCTTCTTTCCTAGCATACATACTTCCTTCCTTCTTTCCCTTCTTCCCTTCTCCCCTTCTTTCTTAACTTCTTTCCTTCCTTCCCTCCTTGCTTCTTTCCTTCCTTCCTGGAATACTTCCTGCAATACTTCCTTCCTTCCTTCCTTCCTTCCTTCCATTTTGGACTACTTCCGGGAACACTTCCGTTAATGCTTCCTGAAATACTTCCTTCCTTCATTTCTTCCTTCCCGGGAATACATACTTCCTTCTTTCCTTCTTACCTTCCTTCCTTCTTACCTTCCTTCCTTTCTGGAATACTTCCTGGAATACTTCCGGGAATACTTTCTAGAATACTTCCTGGAATTCTTTTTTCCTTCTTTTCTTCTTTCCTAGCATACATACTTCCTTTCTTCTTTCCTTCTTTCCTCCTCCCCTTCTTCTTCACTTCTTTCCTTCCTTCCCTTTTTGCTTCTTTCCTTCCTTCCTGGAATACTTCCTGAAATACTTCCTTCCTTCCATTTTGGACTACTTCCTGGAATACATCCTGTAATGCTTCCTGAAATACTTCCTTCCTTCATTTCTTCCTTCCTGGAATACATACTTCCTTCTTTCCTTCTTACCTTCCTTCCTTTCTGGATTACTTCTTGGAATACTTCCTGGAATACTTCCTGGAATACTTCCTGGAATTCTTTTTTCCTTCTTTTCTTCTTTCCTAGCATACATACATCCTTCCTTCTTTCCTTCTTTCCTTGTCCCCCTTCTTTCTTAACTCCTTTCCTTCCTTCCCTCCTTGCTTCTCTCCTTCATTCCTTGAATACTTCCTGCAATACTTCCTTCCTTCCTTCCTTCCTTCCATTTTGGACTACTTCCAGGAATACTTCCTGTAATGCTTCCTGAAATACTTCCTTCCTTCATTTCTTCCTTCCTGGAATACATACTTCCTTCTTTCCTTCTTACCTTCCTTCCTTCTTACCTTCCTTCCTTTCTGGAATACTTCCTGGAATACTTCCGGGAATACTTCCTGGAATACTTCCTCGAATACTTCCTGGAATTCTTTTTTCCTTCTTTTCTTCTTTCCTAGCATACATACTTCCTTCCTTCTTTCCTTCTTTCCTTCTCCCCTTCTTTCTTCACTTCTTTCCTTCCTTCCTTCCTTGCTTCTTTCCTTCCTTCCTGGAATACTTCCTGCAATACTTCCTTCCTTCCTTCCTTCCTTCCATTTTGGACTACTTCCTGGAATATTTCCTGTAATGCTTCCTGAAATACTTCCTTCCTTCATTTCTTCCTTCCTGGAATACATACTGCCTTCTTTCCTTCTTACCTTCCTTCCTTCTTACCTTCCTTCTTACCTTCCTTCCTTTCTGGATTACTTCCTGGAATACTTCCTGGAATACTTCCTGGGAATTCTTTTTTCCTTCTTTTCTTCCTTCCTAGCATACATACTTCCTTCCTTCTTTCCTTCTTTCCTTCTCCCCTTCCTTCTTAACTTCTTTCCTTCCTTCCCTCCTTGCTTCTTTCCTTCCTTCCTGGAATACTTCCTGCAATACTTCCTTCCTTCCTTCCATTTTGGACTACTTCCTGGAATACTTCCTGGAATTCTTTTTCTTTCTTTTCTTCTTTCCTAGCATACATACTTCCTTCCTTCTTTCCTTCTTTCCTTCTCCCCTTCTATCTTAACTTCTTTCCTTCCTTCCTTCCTTCCTTCCTTCCTTCCTTCCTTCCTTCCTTCCTTCCTTCCTTCCTTCCTTCCTTCCTTCCTTCCTTCCTTCCTTCCTTCCTTCCTTCCTTCCTTCCTTCCTTCCTTCCTTCCTTCCTTCCTTCCTTCCTTCCTTCCTTCCTTCCTTCCTTCCTTCCTTCCTTCCTTCCTTCCTTCCTTCCTTCCTTCCTTCCTTCCTTCCTTCCTCCTTCCATTTTGGACTACTTCCTGGAATACTTCCTGTAATGCTTCCTGAAATACTTCCTTCCTTCATTTCTTCCTTCATGGAATACATACTTCCCTCTTTCTTCT
>JANCRA010000297.1:0-95644 GCA_024362935.1 Setophaga petechia
TGGCCCTGGGGTCCCTCCCAGCCCAGCCCATGCAAGGATGCTCTGCAGAGGCTCCTGCATGGATCCAGCCCTGGCCAGGGGAATTCAGCCCCTCCATGCAGGAGCTGCTGCTGGAGCAGGAAAGAACAAATCCCACATTTGCTTTGTCAGCTCCTGAAATGCTTTCAGGCATTTCACCCCAAATCCTTCCCCTCTGGGTCAAAGAGGGATTGCTCCCGTGCTGAACGCTCAGGATTTTGGCAGAGCAGCCTGAGCCAGGTCCTGGCTGTGCGAGGATCCTCAACATCTGCTCTGGGACCCACCTGCTGCAGCCTCCTCCTCTGTGCCATATGGAATCTGCACTGCCAGCCCTGCTCAGGGCCAGAAATCTCCATTTCTGCAGCACTGACAGGACGGGAATGGGGCTGCTGTCCCTGTGCCCCAAAGGCAGGGCTGGGAGCAGAGCCCCTCCCCAGTGTGTGATGCTCAGCAGGGCTGCTCCACCCTCAGCAAAGCCAGGAGAGCCCTGGCCCTTCCCTGAGAGCCTCCTGTGGGCTGCAAGAGGGGAACAATTTTTATTTGGGAGTTCATTTGCAGCATTTTTAACTGGAAGTTCACTTGCACCATTTTTCCCTAGGAATTCACCTGCACCATTTTATCTGTGAATTCACCTGAACCATTTTATCTGTGAATTTACCTGAACCATTTTATCTGGGAGTTCACCTGAACCATTTTATCTGTGAATTTACCTGAACCATTTTTATCTGGGAGTTCACCTGCACCATTTTATCTGGGAGTTCACCTGCACCACTTTATCTGTGAATTCACCTGCACCACTTTATCTGTGAATTCACCTGCACCATCTTCCCTGGCAGTTCACCTGCACCATTTTCCCTGGGAGTTCACCTGAACCATTTTTCCCTGGGAGTTCACCTGCACCACGAGCTGCAGAATTTGGTGCTGCCCAGGAGATCATTCCCTCCAGCCCTGGGACACCAGGGCCAGGCCCTCAGCTCAACAGGAGAAAAGAAAAATTTTTATTTGGTCTGTGCAGTGAAAATACAACAAAATAGAACAGGGTTCAAGGTGACTGGGTGTGCTCAGTGCAGGGCATGAAATTACATCCAAATTAAGTGGAAGGCACAGCTTCTGCTCCTTTTAATAGGACAGGCTTTTACTCTGCCATAAATTTCCCTGCTCAGCACATATGGATCTTTATGGTCTCTCCTTCCAAACCCACAAGGAGGAGCCACCCTGCAAAGCCCCATCTGCCCAGCACTGCTGGGGCTGCTCTGTGTGCCAGGGCTGCAATTCCTCCATCCCAGAGCTGCCACCGGCCCTGCAGGGAGCTGGAGCAGGGCCCTGAGCCCTTCTCCTTGGCCACAGAGCAGAAATGGGAGGAAGGCAGAGCTGCTGTGGGGCAGGGGGGTCCCACACCGGGGTGGGTGTGGGGAAAGGATCCCATCTGTGCATGGAGGGCTGGGGTGGGGTGCTGATGTTCTTCACTCAGGGTCACCAAATGTGGGGCTGCTCTCAGGGGTCCCAGGGTGAGGGAAGAGAGGAGAATCTTGGCTCCGTGTTTCAGAAGGCTGATTTATTATTTTATTATATATGTTATATTAAAAAAAAATGATATATTATAACTATATTAAAAGAATAGAAGAAAGGATTTCATCAGAAGGCAGGAAAGAAAAGGAAAAGGAGAAGGAAAATAAAGGGGAAAAGGAAAAGGAGAAGGAAAATAAAGGGGAAAAGGAAAAGGAAAAGGAGAAGGAAAATAAAGGGGAAAAGGAAAAGGAAAAGGAAAATAAAGGGGAAAAGGAAAAATAAAAGGAAAAGGAAAAGGAATGATAAAATCTTGTGACTCTCAGAGAGTCTGAGCCCGCTGACTGTGATTGGCCATTCATTAGAAACAACCAACATGGGCCAATCCCAGATGCACCTGTTGCATTCCACAGCAGTAGATAATCATTGTTTTTCTTTTCCTCTGAGGCTTCTCAGCTTCTCAGGAGAAAAAGTCCCAGTGAAAGGATTTTTCATGACATGTGTCAGTGCCAGGGTGGTTCTTGGGCTGGGCTGGCTTTGGAGGCTGAGAGTGATGATTGAAAAAGACAACCACAACAAGGGAACTGCAACTGGAGCTTGCTTCTTGATTGGAAGTGTTTTAGAAGGTGCTGCTGGAACATGAGAACCAATTAACTCAAGAAGAAATCATGTTCTTCACCTCCTTCCATGTTTCCTGGCATCCTGGTAGCTTTAACATCTGGGTGTCCTCAAGACATTTGATGCATTTCATTCATCATACATGACATTTGCATAATGCCAACATCATACTTTATGCAGATGCACCCTTGAACGTTTCACAGGCTCTGATTGCTATTTAAACTCCCCACAAACAAACCCCACGGGGCCTTGCCCACTTCTGAATGTGGCAAAATGCAAGGTCCAGAGTGACTCATTCCTTGCACTGGCACACTCCAACTCCCTCCACGTCCCAAGTAAATACAGTGCCTTTCATTTTTATTTTCTTTCTACAGCCATTAAAATTCTATTAGCTGTTTGTGAATATTATTTCATGCCATCTGCATTTGCTCCTCAGCCGTGCTAGCGACAGCTGCAATCATTTGTATGCATTTTCTGTGGGGTATGGAGGAGCAGAACCTTCCTCCCTGCCTGCTCCAGGAGCCAACTGCAGGCACGGCTTGTTTGCAAATCCAAATCCCCACAGTGTTCTTTTATTTATTAGGACAACAGAAGGGAAAAGGGAGGATGAGACAAAGGGAAGTGTTTGATGTTATGTGACAAACAGCAGCGTTGCTCCTTTTCACTTATTTATTTGGCCCCCAGCCACGGTCTGGGGTGGAAATGGAAGTGGACAGAGGAGCAGACACTCTTTATTCTGTCATGTTCTCACTTGTGGAAGGCTGAGAGCTTCCATTGTGTAAAATATGTATTTTTAATTAACCACCATTTACATAGTGCAGAGCTGCTGAACAGGAGCTCGAACAACAAGATGTGATCCCGTGTCAGCAGCTGCTGCAGAGCCACCCCAGCTCCATTAGCTGAGGATGCAGCCCATAATTCCCAGCCAAATTAAACATTTCAGCACTGCAGAGCAGCAAACTGGGCTGACAACAGGTCAGCAGACAGGGCAGGGTGGCTGAGCACCCCAATGCTCCTTTTTATGATGTTTATTTCCATGAATGCTCGGGGATGTTCAGCCCTGTGCAGATGGAACCCGTGCAGAATTCCAGCCCTGTGAGCTCTGCTTTGGGACCTTCCCTGGGAAAACACTGCCAGGGGGGTTTCCTCCCAGAGCTGGCCAGGATCTTCATTTCATGGTGCAGAACTGGAGGATCTTCATTCCGTGGTGCAGAACTGCAGGGCCAAAATATTCCTGCAGTTTGAGGCCTGTGCTTGACAAAGTCTCACCCTCTGCTGTGCTCATACAAAGTTTGGCTTGAAAACACACAGGTGATAAATGCTTCAATATTTAACCATGATTTACCTGTGGTGAGGGAAGGAAAAATTATGCAAATAGGGGCTGAATCAGAGCAATGAGCCCCTTCATATTCTCCAGAAAATGTCAAAATATAATGTTTTATGAATGGGTCGCTTTCCTTTGAAAATAAACCACTTCTCCTTTCCTGTGTCTGAGATTATGCCTGAAGATAAATTACAGGGGGATGGTGGCTGGATTAGTGCAGTGCCCAAATGGCAGGGATCCATACAGCACTGAGCTCTGCCCTCAGGAGAATTCTCTGTGTGCTCCAGACCCCGGTCCTCACTCCACCCCTGCTCACCCAGCGCCAAGGGCAGCGCTAATGGAAGCACAGAAAATGAACCTGCACAGATCCAGCCTTGAATGGCATCACAAACAACCCAGGAGAGGCTCTGAGAGCGCAGCAAGGTCCCAGCAATGAAAGCCCTGCTCGTCTGTGTGCAGATAAAAACAATCTCTGCAGAGGTGAAGCAGCAGAGCCACGCACAATTTCCACTCCTCTCATCTGCAGTGTTTGTTCTGGGCCTCCACAGCCCTCTGAGAGGCTCCAACATCTGAGGAAAACAAACCTCAGAGCATCGCTTTGAGTAATCCCGGCTGAGTCATCAGTGTAGAGCCCGATTCCCATTAGCACTTCTGCAAAGGCTTTGATGGGGCTGTGCCTGCTGGCACCGGGGGCTTGTGGTGAACGAGAGGATCCAGAGCCTCTCCCTCCACAGGCTGAGTCCTGCAACCTCGGAATTGCTGTGTGAGGGCCAGGAAAAGGGAAAGGAACCCCAGGAAAATCAGCGTGGGGTCTGGAATTCCAGAGCGGACACCAAATTTCTGGTGGGGTCTGGAATTTGGAATTTCTGGTGGGGATCTGGGATTCTGGATTTCTGGGGAGCTCTGAAATTCTGGATTTTTGGTGAGGTCTGGAATTCTGAATTTCTGGTGGGGTCTGGAATTCTGGATTTTGGTGGGGTCTGGGATTCTGGATTTCTGGTGGGATCAGGAATTTGGAATTTCTGGTGGGGTCTTGGATTCTGGATTTCTGTGGGGTCTGGAATTATGGATTTCTGGTGAAATCTGGGATTCTGGATTTTGGTGGGATCTGGGATTCTGCATTTCTGGTGGGGTCTGGAATTCTGGATTTCGGGAGGGGGTCTGGAATTCTGGATTTTTAGGAGGTCTGGGATTCTGGATTTTGGTGGGATCAGGAATTCTGGATTTTGGTGGGATCTGGAATTCTGGATTTCTGTGGGGTCTGGAATTCTGGATTTCTGGTGAGATCAGGAATTCTGGATTTCTGGTGGGATCTGGAATTCTGGATTTCTGGGGGGATCAGGAATTCTGGATTTCTGTGGGGATCAGGAATTCTGGATTTCTGGGGGGGATCAGGAATTCTGGATTTCTGGGGGGATCTTGAGTTCTCCTTCCCAGCGCTGCCCTGGGCTGTTCCCCTGTCAGAGGAGCAGAGGGTGAGCTGTGCCCTGGCTGCAGGTGGCAGAGGGAGCTCAGTGAGGCATCCCGAGAGCAGAGGGAGCTCCCTGACCTCCCCCCTGAGCCTGCCTTCGTTTCCTGGGGCAGAAAATGAGAATTCCTGGAAGATGCTGCACAGAAATGAAGATCTAATGATCCCCAATTCATTCTCGGCCCCTCTGGCAGCCCAGCCTTTACAACAGAGTATTTTTAATTAGATTTTGAGTCTCCTCTTCGGAAGAGCACAGGCTCCAGATGGCAGGTGAGCTCATCCCTCACCGACTGAGGGACTTTGGCCTCTTTTCCTTCTCCTCAGCTCTCCTGCTCCAATGCAAGCAGGGGAAACAGCAAAGCACGAGGAAGGGATTAGTGAGGAGTGGAAAACATCCAGCAGCAGAAATGGGAACAGGCTCTGAGCTCTCCCAAAGGGACTGGGAAGAGAGTGCTTCCCCAGCAGGGAATCGGAGATGAAATCCCACAGCAAACTCCTCAGAACAGGTGAAATTCTCCTCAGAGATGAAATCCCACAGCAAACTCCTCAGAACAGGTGAAATTCTCCTCAGAACAGGTGAAATTCTCCTCAGAGATGAAATCCCACAGCAAACTCCTTAGAACAGGTGAATTTCTCCTTGGAGGTGAAATCTCACAGCAAACTCCTCAGAACAGGTGAAGTTCCCCTTCATAGATGAAATCCCACCAAATTCTCCAAAACAGATGAAATTCCCCTTCATAGATGAAATCCCACAGCAAATTCCCCTGAACAGGTGAAATTCTCCTCAGACATGAAATCCCACCACAAACTCCCCACAACAGGTGAATTTCTCCTCAGAACAGGTGAATTTCTCCCCAGAACAGGTGAATTTCTCCCCAGAACAGGTGAATTTCTCCTCAGAACAGGTGAATTTCTCCTTGCCCTTTCCTTATTTTGGTGGGTTATGAAAAGCCCCAGCCCAGGGCAGGTTCCAGGCTCCTTCCTTCAGGCTGAGCTCACTGAAAGTGCAAATGGCAGCAGCTCAGGAACCCCCCCCTGCTCCAGCTCTGACACTTGCTGTCATTTGCATGGTAAAATTCTGCTGATTTCAGATGGAGTTTCTCAGCACGGATTATTTGACACCCGGGCTGTATGTTAGGGAATAAATTATTTTGTTCTGTTCCTAACTGATCACAGTCATGAATTCTGATTTGCTGACACTGAGTCCCAAACAAAAGCACAGAACCTTGTCTAATAGTGCTATGAAAAGGGCTAGTCAGGAAATATTAACAAGTTTCATATGGTAATTTATGTAAATAGAAACCATAACTCAGTTGAAAAGATTCAGTTGAATGTATAGAAGGAGTCTGAAAGCCAAGGTTCTCATGATAAAACATAAATTGAGACTCAGTCTTTACAACCCAACTGTTGTGCTTTCTGGTAGAGAACAAAGAAGGGAAAAGCAGAAGCTTGGCTTTAATTAAAAAGTGAAACATTTCCCAGTTTGGAGCTCAGGATCTGCAGTGGGGCCCTTTTCCAGGGTTGGGAACGGAGCTTTCCCAATGGCAGCTCTGTAGGAAAAACACTGCAGCACCCATGGATGGCAGGGACACAGCCCTGGGGACACAGGGACACAGCCCTGGTGACACAGGGACACAGCCCTGGGGACACAGCCCTGGTGACACAGGGACACAGCCCTGGTGACACAGCCCTGGTGGCACGGGGACACAGCCCTGGGGACACAGCCCTGGGGACATGGGGACACAGCCCTGGGGACATGGGGACACAGCCCTGGTGGCACGGGGACACAGCCCTGGGGACACAGCCCTGGGGACATGGGGACACAGCCCTGGGGACATGGGGACACAGCCCTGGTGACACAGGGACACAGCCCTGGGGACACAGCCCTGGTGACACGGGGACACAGCCCTGGGGACACAGGGACACAGCCCTGGTGACATGGGGACACAGCCCTGGTGGCATGGGGACACAGCCCTGGTGACATGGGGACACAGCCCTGGTGACACGGGGACACAGCCCTGGTGACAGAGCCCTGGTGGCACAGGGACACAGCCCTGGTGGCACGGGGACACAGCCCTGGTGGCACAGGGACACAGCCCTGGTGGCACAGGGACACAGCCCTGGTGACAGGGGGACACAGCCCTGGTGACACAGGGACACAGCCCTGGTGGCACAGGGACACAGCCCTGGTGACACAGGGACACAGCCCTGGTGGCACAGGGACACAGCCCTGGTGACAGGGGGACACAGCCCTGGTGGCACAGGGACACAGCCCTGGTGGCACAGGGACACAGCTCTGGTGACACAGGGACACAGCCCTGGGGACACAGCCCTGGTGGCACGGGGACACCTCCACTGTCCCACCCAGCCTGGCCGGGGGCACTGCAGGGGCTGCTCTGGGCACCTGTGCCAGGGCAGGATTTCCTGCTGATGTCCAGCAAAGCTGCTCTCTGCCAGTTCAGCCATTCCCCTTCTCCTCGCCCCTGTGGGAAGCGCCTCTGCAGAATTCTCATGGCCCCTTTGGGGCTCTGGGGTGCCCTTGGGGCTCTGGGGTCCCCTCTGGAGTCTCCTTGGGGCTCTGGAGTCTCCTTGGGGCTCCGGGGTCCCCTGTTTGGGCTCTGGGGTCCCCTTGGGGCTCTGGGGTCCCCTTGGGGCTCTGCGGTTCCCTTTGGGGTCTTCTTTGGGCTCTAGGGTCTCCTTGGTGCTCTGGGGTCCCCTCTTGGGTTCCCTTGGGGCTCTGGGGTCCCCTCTGGAGTCTCCTTGGGGCTCCAGGGTCCCCCCTTGGGGCTCTGGGGTCCCCTCTGGGCTTTGAGGTTCCCTTTGGGCTCTGGGGTTCCCTTTGGGCTCTGGGGTTCCCTTTGGGGTCTCCTTTGGTCTCTAGGGACTCCTTTCACCTCTGGGGTCCCCTCTGGGGTTCTCCTTTGGGCTCTAGGGTCTCCTTTCACCTCTGGGGTCCCCTCTGGGGTTCCCCCTGGGGCTCTGGGGTCCCCTCTGGGCTCTGGGCTCACTCCCACCCCAGCAGACCCCAGGATCCCAGTGATCTCCTGGTGCAGCTCAAAGTGAAGGCCCTGAGCTTTCTCTGGTCCTGGACAATCACCACTTCACTGAGGTGGTTTCCACCCTTCCCCAGGCCAGCTCGTCCATATCTGGCCCAAGCTTTGCAAAGACCATGTATTTTAATTAAAGACTTTAATTAGCTTGCCCATAATCTGTCAGGGCTCTCATGCTGAGACATAATTAATGTCTTACCTCTACCTTGCAACTTCCACTGCGTGTGTGCCTTCCAAATAAATCTGCTCCTGTGTGTGAGGGGCCAGAGCAGTACCAGCACTTGGCACTTCCTGCTGGAGTAACCGAGGGCTGCATTCATCAAGGGGCCTCCTCTGGGGCTGTCCAAGGCAGGGAGAGCTCTGTGTGCACCCAGCACCCTGCAAGACTGAGCCTCCAGCACCAATCAATGTTTATAAATCATGCTCCAACCTCAAGGCAGCCTGGGATGTTCTGGGGGTGCTGGGCTTTGTTTGGCTTCCAGAAGCAAAATGCCAAAGGCTGGACTCTGAGGGATGGTGGAAACCAAAGTTTCGACACTCAAAATTCAACGCCAAGCACTCCTAAACAGCTCAGTTTCCATTTTGGCACTGAAATGAGAGTTTACATTGTCAGGATTGCAGCCTGCTGGGTCTGAGGCTTAACTGCCTCAGCTTCCAAGTAGCTCTTAGTGCTGGGTGATCTCTGGCTGGGGGACTTGGAGCTCCTTCTACACAGAGCCACCTCAGCACTGCAGAGCTGGGGCAGGGATGGAAAGAAAAGGGGTCCAGGATTGTACCTGGCTCCTGCCTGCCCCATTGCTCACCCCATTCCTGCCTGTGCCCCATAACTCACCCCATTCCTGCCTGCCCCATTGCTCACCCCATTCCTGCCTGCCCCATTGCTCACCCCACTCCTTCTTGCCCCATCTCTCACCCCAGTCCCTCTGCAGTGCCAGGGGTGATGCTTCCCAGCTCTGCAGCCCCACAGCCTGGGCTGTTGTTGAGCACTGTCCCAGCCCAGCCCTTTATTGTAATTAATTAACGATGAGATCCCGTGGCTGGGCCGCTGATGGGTCCTGTGGGTTTATTTTTCTTCCCCCTTCAAAGGGGCCATTTCAGAGTGAATTACTTTGTCAGGGAGCAGGGTACCAGCACCCCCAGCCCAGCTCGGCCTGTGCTCCTGATCCAGGCTGGTTCTGTCCTTGTCCCTGTCCCCATCTCTGTCCCCATCCCTATCCCTGTCCCCATCCCTATCCCCATCCCCACCCCTGTCCCTGTCCCTGTCCCTGTCCCCATCCCTGCCCCCATTCCTGTCCCTGTCCCTGTCCTCATCCCTGTCTTGATTCCTGTCCCTATACCTACCCTGTCCCCACCCCTGTCCCTACCTTGTCCCTGTCCCCATCCCCATCCCTGTCCATGTCTCCATCCCTTTCCCCATCCCCATTCCTCTCCCCGTCCCCATCCTTGTCCTCACCTCTGTCCCTGTCCCTACCTTATCTCTGTCCCCATCCCTGTCTCCATCCCTTTCTCCATCCCTGTCCCCATCCCTGTCCTGTTCCTGTCTCCATCCCCATCCCTTCCCCATCCCTGTCCCCATCCCATTCCCATCCCTGTCCCCATCTATCCCATCCCCATCCCTGCATTTTGCTGAGCAGAGCTCTCTCCCCTCTCCCCTCTGTCTCCCTTAACCAGCAGAGGCACCTGGGCCCTGGATGGACCCACCATTTTTATTGCTCCCAGTTCTGGTGCTGCTTTTCCTCTGAGTGATCTGCCCAGCCCCTCCCGAGCAGGAGAGGCTGGGCTGGAGCAGAGGCAGCGTTTCCGAGCTGGGCGCTGCGAGGAAGAGCAAACAATTTCCCCAGCATCACTCAGGAACTCTGCTGCGATTTTCTCGCCTTTGTTCCAGCTCGTGTTAAACATGTTTGTGTCAGGCAAACAACCCACATTAGATGGAATTTCACACCACTCAAAGCATCGGTGTCTGCAGCCTTAATGTGCATTATGTTCAAACATGCGACGTAATCCATCACAAACCCCTGCAGACCTCGCTCCCCTCCCTTGATCTGCTCCCGGCTCCCTCCCCGCACGCACGCAGCCAACCTTCTGTCGGTGCCTTTCCTCGTTTATTTGGAAACAGCAGAGCAGATTCTCAGTCAGTGTTCGCTGTCACAGCTCCTCTGGCTGCCTGCCCGTGGGTTTATCCCAGCGCCGGGCCCTGCTGCATCTGCAGGATTATCCCGGGGCTTTATCCCAGCACCGAGCCCCTCTCATCCCCCCTGCCCTGCCCGGCTCACCTGCACAAAATCCATTTGGGGCCAGGAGGGAAAAACGTTTGGGACTGAGGGTTCAAAAGGAGGGAAGGCGGCTCTGGAGGAGCCTGACCCTGTGGGGTTGGCAGCTCTGAAAGGATCAAAATGGGCTGGAGAGGGGAAAAAAGCTTTGGGTTTGTTTGCAGGAGTTAATGCAAACAGAGCCAAAACCAACAAACCCAAACCCACTCCAGCAGGGAGGAAAATCTGTGTGTGGGGTGAGCAGCAGTGACTGCTCTGAAAAGGACACTGCAATAAGCACCAGGGACACTCTGGATTATAGCAGATATTGAATTGGATTCTGTGAGCTGTGGAGTACTAATTTAAAGAGCAACACTCTGCTGAAAAGCACACTGGTCCTCACTGAGAAGTCTTTCCTTGCAAACAGAATTTTGAACCATTTTCGAGTCTATCTGGCTTTTCTGATAGAAATAGCAGGAAATATTGTGGCATGTCTAATTTTGTTTTTCACTGGAGACTTAATTTTTCCCTTCAAACTCATTTTTTTAGCACAGCCTCCCCATCTCAGTTCATTTTTTTGCAGTGCACATCTCCATCTCTCATCACAGCGCTCACCATTGAGCGTATCAACATGGCAATTTCTGCAAATCAGAAAGCAAAGCCATTAACATTTGAAGTGGAAATGTTGAGTTTCTGATCATTAAATAGCTCGGAAATGTAGGAAAAAATAACCTCCCACTCCTTTAGTCCAAATCTCCCCAATAAATCCCTCAGGTGGAGGGGTCTGGATGAGTTGGGTGCTTCTCCCACATTTGGGTGTTGAACGTGGCACTGTGGCTGCTGCACATTTTAGGTTCCAAGCTCAAAAAACTTCAGTTGCATGTTTTAATGTGTGTGATTTAGGAAAATATGGTCCATTCCATCTGCTTTGCATTAATTTGAATGGCTGATTAAAAATACAGGTTGAGATATCACAGCCACTAATAATTTCTCCACATGGCTGGCTCGGATGGAGGGAAAATTGGGAATAAGGTTTTTATCAATTTCCACAGGCAGGCTTTGCCATAATCCTTTTATTTCATCGAGAAACATGTTTGTTTGTAGACATTTTATTTGTTTAACAATGTCCCTCTTTTTCCTTAATCTTTTCAGCAATTATTTCATATTCTATAAATGTTTAAACTATTTTAATTCTTCATAAGAATTATTCTATTTCACTTTGTCCTTTTCTCCAGCTCCTTTCCAAGCCCCTCAGCCTGGTGCCCTGCTCACCATCCCCCAGGTGCCATTCAAGCCTCAAAATGAGGAATAATTTTCTCTGGTTTCTCCCACTGCATTGTTTGTTCTTCACCTGCTTTTATGGACTCGTTTGGCCCTTGGCTTCCTGACCTCGTGGTCAGAATTTAACACTTTTTTGTGCTTTGTAATGCCTCACCAGCTCGTCCTGCAGCACGATTTTGAACTTCCTTCAGGTTCTGTATCTGAGAAAATAAGCAGAATATTGAGTAGGGAAAGAGATGTTTCATTAACACCAGCGCTGACATCACAAATACATCTTCTAATTGCTCCTCTAAAGGTGGGATCAATAGCTGGGCTGAGACGTCTCTAAAAAATTCCTGATGCCATTTTCACTGGAGATGAATGTCTCTGAGAATTGGAGAGCCTCTGTTTGCATGAGTGATTTGCCCAATTTGCTGCCTATTACTCATAAATCTGGGAAGGGAAAATAAAAAAGTTCTGTTGAGCTCCTTCCTTCCAAAAACACGGGCAGTGCATCAGGGAGAGAGGCAAAGGGAGCAATGAGAGCCAACAGAGCTGGCTGGGCTCCTGCTGATCTCCTCCTTGGATATTCCAAGGGTTCCTTGGCTATTCCTCCTTGGATATTCCATTTAGCAGCCCAGAGGATCCATCTGCTGCTGCCCTGGCTGTGTTTGGGTGAGGAGGAGGAGTGTGGCTGGCTGGGTCTGTACAGATCCCCAGAGGGACAGGACTGCATCCCCACTGCCCCAGCTCCAGGGGATTTCAGAGAAAAAGGAGCCAGGTGGAGGCAGGAGCAGCAGCCCCCACTTGCCTTTTGCAGAAAGGGGAGAGGGAAAGGTTGAGTTTTGTTTTATCATCGCTCGTGCTGCAGGCAGGCTCAAAGATTTCTGAGCAGATCAAACCCCTGTGATGGGAACAGCTCTGCTCTCACCTGGCGCTGACATTCCCTGCAGGAAGAGCCTGCAGTTCCCACGAGTTGGGATTTTTCTCATCAGTGTTTTCCTGGCAAGGACTGGGCCTTGTCACCAGAGCTTGTCACCAAACCCTGCACTAAATTAGATTTTTTTTTCTTTCTTTTTTGACATAAATAAACCTTTTGAACATGACAAGTTTGAAATATTCGCAGTCTCCCTGTCTGGGATTTGCAGAGTCCTGCTAGAAATGTTGTTCCTGAGGATAACAGGGAGGGTGCAGGGGGCTGTGGATATGACAGAATGAAAAAACAGAGTCCAAAAGGGCCTCAGGGCCCTGGGTGAGGCAGCACAGCTGGTCCTGCAGGGCTGTGGGCTCAGGGATGGCTCCCCTTTGGGGTTTGGGGGGTCAGGGATGACAGCCCTTTGGGGTTAGGGAGGGTTTGTGGATCAGGGATGACATCCCTTTGGGGTTAGGGAGGGTTTGTGGGTCAGGAATGACAGCCCTTTGGGATTAGGGAGGGTTTGGGGGTCAGGGATGACAGCCCTTTGGGGTTAGGGAGGGTTTGTGGGTCAGGGATGACAGCCCTTTGGGGTTAGGGAGGGTTTGGGGGATCAGGAATGACATCCCTTTGGGGTTAGGGAGGGTTTGTGGGTCAGGGATGACATCCCTTTGGGTTAGTGCAGGTTTGGGGGATCAGGGATGGCACCCCTGGCTTGGCACCTGGCTCCATCTCGTCCTGAGTACATGGAATATTGCAATGCCATGGTTGGGGAGGGCTCTAATCCCTGAGTCACTCACTGAGCCCAGGGCCCAGAGCTGGGCCTGGGGGATTCCAGCCTGGCAAGGGCAGGGTGGGGCCATCCAAGGTTCTTTATTGAGTTATTTCAGGTTATTTCAAGTCATTTCAGGTTATTTCATTGCTTCTTTCTCATCACCAACACCTCCAGAACCTCGGATCCCAGGCTGAGCTGGGCTTTCAGGTGAGTTTAATCTCCAGAACCTTGAATTCCAAACTGCGATTTAACCTCCAGAACCTTGGATCCCAAACTAAACTGGGCTCTCAGGTGGGTTTAATCTCCAGAACCTTGGATCCCAAACTAAACTGGGCTCTCAGGTGGGTTTGATCTCTGCAGGGAGGGCAGATCCAGGTGGGTTCAGTGGCTGATCTGAGCCCCCAGCCCTGAGCCCCCAGCCCTGAGCAGTGCTGATCTGAGCCCCAGCCCTGAGCAGGGCTGATCTGAGCCCCCAGCCCTGAGCCCCCAGCCCTGAGCAGAGCTGATCTGAGCCCCCAGCCCTGAGCAGAGCTGATCTGAGCCCCAGTCCTGAGCAGAGCTGATCTGAGCCCCAGCCCTGAGCAGAGCTGATCTGAGCCCCCAGCCCTGAGCAGGGCTGATCTGAGCAGGGCTGATCTGAGCCCCAGCCTGTTCCACCCGCTGCTGCTCCCAGCTGGAATCGCGTCTCAAACCCCTCTCAAGTGACAGATTTGTCACCAAATCTCCTCTGCTCTGTCTGGGCTGATAAGGATGCCACTCCATGGATCACTCAGGAGAGGTGTCTCAGAGACAGAGAAGAGCTCATATTTCTGCTCACTGAGGTGTTGCTGACACACTTTAGCATGTGGTACCCAGCTCATTTGGGATTCAGCGCCGGCTTCGCCCGCATCATGAAGTGAATCCTGTTCTACAATTCCCCTGAACATTCTCTAAATGATGGCATCTGAAAACAAGCAGCGCAGTTTATGTGCTGGAATTGTGCTGCTGAAATTAATTCCTGGCTCTCTAACCCAGGCTATCAGTCAGGCACAAGGAGCAGGGCTGGGAGCTGGGGGACCCAGGCGCCTCCTGCCCGGGCCAGGGGAGCAACCCTGGAGAATGAAATGGAAATTTGGCCTGAAAAAATCCGTGTGAATTGAGTCAGAATTTGGGGGGAGGAGTTTGTTTTCCCAGGGAAATTTACTGGTAAAAATCAAGGTTTTATTGTAAGCACATCAGTTGTTATTGTAAGCACATCAGTTCTAGTGAAACAGATCTCTGCTGGAATTCCTGCTTCTGATTCCTGGTTCTGAATTCCTGGTTCCTGATTTTCCGAATTCCTGAATTTCTGGTTCTGATCCCTGGTTTCTGATTTTCTGAATTCCTGGTTCTCATTCCTGGTTTCTGATTTCCTGAATTCCTCAATTCCAGGTTCTGATCCCTGGTTTCTGATTTTCTGAATTCCTGAATTCCTGGTTCTCATTCCTGGTTTCTGATTTCCTGAATTCCAGGTTCTGATCCCTGGTTTCTGAATTCCTGAATTCCAGGTTCTGATCCCTGGTTCCTGAATTCCCAAATTCCAGGTTCTGATCCCTGGTTTCTGAATTCCTGAATTCCTCAATTCCAGGTTCTGATCCCTGGTTTCTGAATTCCTCAATTCCAGGTTCTGATCCCTGGTTTCTGAATTCCTGGTTCTCATTCCTGGTTTCTGATTTCCTGAATTCCAGGTTCTGATCCCTGGTTCCTGAGCATTATTTGGTTTTTTATCCCAGAGGATGCAGACCCCAGCCCTTCCCATTGCCATTTTCCCTGCCTGGGATGTGAGCCCCGAGTCCTTTTTTGCTGCTGGGCTGCACTTTCAGCAAACCCAGCTGATTGTCCAGGAGGACTCAACACTTCTGCTTTGTTTGCAACCCACCTGAACCTGCAAGGGGAGGGATCTGCCTGTGGAGTCCAACCCTCTGAACACCTCCTGCTCCTGGAGTGGGAAACAGCCACATTGGAACTTGATTCCATAGCTCATTTCCACTGCTCAGCACCTTTGCAGCTGATGAATGGGGAGGCTGCAGGTGCTGGTGGTAGAAATGAGGATGATGAGCACAGAGCTGCACTGAGCAGCACAGCCCAGGCTCCATTCCTAATTCTTTCCTGTGAGGGATTCAGTTTGACTTTTGAGAGTGTTGCACACAGAAGAAATGAAAGAATTAATCTCTCTAGCAGGGGGAAAAGGTAAATTTGCACATATTTGAAACGTTTCAGGCCTCATTTGTTAAACTCTGGATAATGTGGTCAGAGCATCTTCCCACAGATCCTGTGGGTAAACCCAGCATTGGGTCTCATGATCAGAGTGCTTTAATTAATTGCTTTTCATATTCAATTTGCCTGTGGATCCACAGCTGAGTGTCCCCCCCAGCTCAGGAGGGAACAGCCCCAGGAAATGCAGATTTGGGGATTTCTCAGCACCAGCAGCAACTCCTGAACTTCCATCAGGGGAACTGAGGAGACCTCGCTGTGCTCCTGTGCCACATCCTGACACCCCCTAATGACTGCAGCCTTTGTGAGCAGCCCTTCTGCATTTCCATAGATACACACCCAGCCTGGAGAGCAAATCTAATTTCCTGCCTGCTGAAACCATCTATAAAGGTAAATGCAGGTGCTGGGTTGTTTTTTTTTTTTTTTTCTCTTATTCCCTTTCATAGTCATGATGCATTTCATGATTTCTTTGCTTTACAGCATCCTTTCAAATGACACATTTTATCAGTTCTCTGGGGAGTATTGATGTTTTGCCCTTTTAAACATGTCATTTGATTTTTTTTGATGTTCCTCTCTTACTCTCCATCTGTTTTCTTGTAATGCTTTCATTTGGTGGCAATTTTTCATTGAGTCCCCAAAGGTTTTTTTTTTGGTTTTTTTTTTTTTTTTTTTTTTTTTCCAGGAGTTGCCTTGAGCTGATTTTTTCCCCCCTTGTGTTTGGAAATGTTTGACATGTGACCCAATTCCTCCCATGGGAGTGGGGCTGCTCCTCTCTCCCCACAGCCTCATTGAGGGATTTCAGCATGCAGAGCACATTCCCTGCCCTCAGCATCCCTGGGGATTCAATCACAGAGCAATTTTTAAAAGCAAATGAGGAGAAAAACCCACGGTGATGTTTTAGATCGTGGCCAGGGTTTGTGTGGCTCTGGGGGGGGTTCCAAAAAACAAAAATAAAGGGAATTCTGGGCAAAAATAAAGGGAATTCTGGGAAAAAATTACGGGAATTCTGGGCAGTCAGAGAGCTGTGCTGCCCTGCTCCCCTCTGGCTCTCCTGTCCCAAAAGCAGAGTTCATGTCAGGTTCAGATGGGGATTGTGCTTTGATTTGCAGAAGTTCTCTGAGTTCGGGAGGGGTTTTGAGGGAAGCCAAGGCCTGAAGGGGGATCCCAGGTGAGCTCCTGCCATGAGTTTGGAGAATTCTGCACCAGTTCTGAACTGGGGACGTGCCAGGAGTTCCTGACCTTGGAGCTGAGCTGGCTGAGGTCAGGGAGTCCCTGCCTCAAACATGAAAAATCCATCTCCTTTAATTCTCATTTTTAGTGAATTTAGTCAAATCTGATTATTTTTAATTTCCTTAGCACTGCTGTTGCTGGCCCAATTTTCATCTGAGCACCACAAACCCGCTCTGGAAATGTCAGAAATCCTTGGGAAAAGGCTCCACGTGTGTGAATCCCTCCTTTGGGCCCCCCATGCCCGTTATGGCTTAACAGGTTGGAGCAGAATTTTATTCCTGGACTTGTGAACACAGCCTCCAACTGTCTGCTACTAAACAACTCCTCTGGAAATAAATCCCAAATTATGTTCAGCGCCTGAGCACGGGGGCTGTGTGGGGATGAGATATTTTCCAGCTTGGCTGAGCTGACATTTCTCAGCAGTTTTGCACGTGCTGTAAGGGATATTTAGGCCAGGCCCATCTCTAAGCCCGGTTTTATCTGGACCAGCGCTCCCAGGGCTGCTCCTGCCCAGGGTGGCTGAAGGGACAGGGGGTGTTCAGCTGCATGAGCACAGCAGATGGAGCATCAGCCCAGCCTGGATGGCAGCAGAGCACAGAGCTCAGCTCAGACTCAGCAGATGTCAATTTAAATTAACGAGCGGAGGCGGCGCACGATGGATTGGATTCTCCTTGTAACCTGTCTCCATTACAAAACATCTGCATACATTACAGCCCATACATTCCAGATGTTTAAAATTAATGCTGCAGCAAACAGCTCCCGGTTTTTGCCTTTTGCTGATAATTTTTTTTGTCAGCAGAGCAATGAGGGCTGATAAAAAGGAGCGAGCTGGGGCCGGGCTCGGCGTGTTTGGAGTCTGTCACACACCAAGTGCTCGCAGCAGCAGCACGACAGGGCTGCTTGTCACATATTGATGAGCTTCTGAACCCTCCTGTCCCTTCTGTCATCCCTTCCCCTGGCAGTGCAGGGGCTGAACCTGAATTAATGCAGGCAGGCTGAGGCTCTGCTCCCGGCTCCATCCCTCCTGGAGCCTGGCAGTTTGTAAATGTCACCTGGACAAGGGGACAAGGAGCCCAGTGCCACCCAGGCTGGCCCTGTCACAGCTCCCCAGGAAATGGATGGAGCAGTAATGAGCAGCAGATCAGCTCCTTTCATCTGAATGTCCTTTGTATTTTCCTTTATCCTCGCCACGATCTGCAGAGGAGTTTCCTAAGGGTGCAACCCTAAATCTTCTGTCCACAGTCAGCTGTAAATCCTAAAGCTGGAGAGCCTCAGAACAGGGAACAGGCAGGGCCTGAAGAATGGCTGGGGAATTACTCAAGGAGTAATTGCAGCAATTGATCTGGAGAGGTTTTGTGGCATCTTCCACTCCCTGTTCCACAAAGCTCTTCCTGTGGCAGGGCTGGGGGGACCTGCTGGGGGCTCCTGGGCACTGCTCATGAGGAAGAGTTCCCCAAAGGATGAGGGGGAGTGGGGTGAAGGAGTTTGGATGTTCACAGGGAATCCCACAAGGGTTTGGGTTGGAAGGACCTTCAAAAAATCCCATCCCATGGATCCCACTCCATCCCACCCCATCCCATCCCATCCCATCCCATCCCATCCCATCCCATCCCATCCCATCCCATCCCATCCCATCCTATGTCATCCCATCCCATCCCATCCCATCCCACCCCATGGATCCCATCCCATCCCATCCCATCCCATCCCACCCCATGGATCCCATCCCATCCCATCCCATCCCATCCCATCCCATCCCATCCCATCCCATCCCATCCCATCCCATCCCATGGATCCCATCCCATCCCATCCCATCCCATCCCATCTCACCCCATCCCATCCCATCCCATGGATCCCATCCCATCCCATCCCATCCCATCCCATCCCATCCCATCCCATCCATCTCACCCCATCCCATCCCATCCCATGGATCCCATCCCACCCCATGGATCCCATCCCATCCCATCCCATCCCATCCCATCCCATCCCATCCCATCCCACCCCCTGCCATAGGAAGGGACATTTCCCCTGTGCCAGGCTGCTCCAGCCTGTCCTGGAACACTCCCAGATGTGTTTCTGCCTCCCATCACACACAGATATTTGTACATGTGATTTTTGGGGTTGGAGCTAGGTGAGCCTCAAGGCCCCTCTCAATCCCAATCCCAATCCCAATCCCAATCCCAATCCCAACCCCAATCCCAGCCCTCCTCTATCCCTGGTTTCTGGAAGGGCAGGGTGGGGCCATCCAAGGTCATTTATTGGGATATTTCAGAGAGCTGGGGAAGCTCTGGGGTGTTGATCAGCAATTAAATCTGCAGAAATGGATAACAGCAGAAGGATGGTGAGGTAGGAAAACCCAAACCAACCCAAACGTTTGGAACAAGGGTACATGGGGGGTGGTCCACAGGTGGCTTTGGTGGGACTAAGATTTAGTGGCATTTGGAAAGTGGATTTTAGGGTTGAAGTGAAGCTGGCAGGGAAGAGAGGTGGGAGAACACAGATTTATGGAAGAGGGTAATGATGAAAAAGAAGCAGGAGAATAAAAGGTGAAAGGAGGGAAATGGCAAGTTGGAACAAAAATCAAATCAGGCAAAAGATCAAGCTCAGAGTAAAGTGGAAACCCATCAGGAATAACATTTACTGCTGGAGCTGCTGCCCTGGGAGGGCTCAGGCTCTGTTTCACTTCCTGGCACTCCAAACACGCTTCCCTACAGCCCTGGGGGATTTTCCTCTTCCCTCAGCACAGCCCTGGGTCTGGATGGGCTCTGCCAGCCTGGGGTGGGCAGGACAGGCAGGACCCTGACCCAGACCAGGACCCTGACCCCGACCCAGACCAGGACCCCGACCCTGACCCAGCCCTGCCTGGGGCTCCTGCAGCTGCCCAGAGCTGCTCAGGTAAATCCTCACCTGGGGCAGCACCAGGAGGCTCAGCCTGGTTGCTCTGGGCTCTGGGTTTCAGCAGAAATAATAATAATAAAATTAATAATAAAGATTATTTTGTCTCCAGCACTGTGGGAACATTTGTGGGGCTGAGCCCTGATGTGTTTGCTGGGGAGCCCAGGCTGAGCTGCTGGGGCATGGCAAAGTTTGGGGGCACAGCAGAGTTTGGGGCACAGCAGAGTTTGGGAGTACAATAAAGTTTGGGGCACAGCAGAGTTTGGGGGTACAATAAAGTTTGGGGCACAGCAGAGTTTGGGGGTACAATAAAGTTTGGGGCACAGCAGAGTTTGGGGGTACAATAAAGTTTGGGGCACAGCAGAGTTTGGGGGCACAGCAGAGTTTGGGGCACAGCAGAGTTTGGGAGTACAATAAAGTTTGGGGCACAGCAGAGTTTGGGAGCCCGGGGTTCCCTGGGGATGGGAGCAGCTCATCCCTGAGGTACCAGAGATCCCCTCCTGGAGCAATCCCAGTCTTTAATCATTATCCTGGAAGCACAAAGCAGCTCCAGACACACGCCAGGCTCGCTGAAAGACTTGTCAAGACTGAAAGGGTAATTCACAAATTCACTAAAATTCCCTGCTCCACTGAGCAATGTGACAGCTCTGCCGACCGCAGTAACATTTCTATTCAAACTGGCTTTGGTGCTGCAGCTATAAATATCCCTGCAATATTTCCTGCTTCAGAACATAAAGACAGCTTTACAGTGCTGATAAAATAGAAATTACTTTCTCTCGGAGGTCTAGCTGGAATTTTAATGTCTGTTTTGCAATAAAGCAGCTCCTCCACAATTGGATTTGAGGGAAGGAAAACAAACGCTCTAATTTAGTTACAGTAATGACTCCTCTTGGGCTGCTGGCCACAGCTGAGGCTGGAGTTTGGGCTGGGGAGCACAGAGATGATTTTTATTGTAATATGAATCCTTTTTATCCTTTAAATGCATAGATACACACACCCCTGCTTAATTACAGCTGGGGAAGAACAAGGCCCTGGAAAGTAAAAGGTCATTAAAGTTTACAGCCTCTGCCAGTGCTCCTGGGGAAATGGTTACAGCTCCAAAGCTGGTGACCACAGATGACCTGGGTTAAACAGGCTTCCTCTATTGAAGGGAGAAATTGCAACTATTGGGCTCATCAGAGTCGCCTTTAATTATCCATAAATGTCACCCTGGCTCTCGTTAGCTCCTTCAAAGGAGAAGGAGAGAATTTTGTCCCGAGTTTTGTTTTGCATGGCAGCAGGGAGGAGACCTGGAGCTGTTAAACGGGGAAGGGAGCGAAAAATCATGAAAAATAAGGATTGTTCACGTGCATTGTGGCAGAGGGGGAGATCCTGAGCCAGGGAAGGTCTGGAGCACCAAGGACAGTTCCAGGCCAGGCTGGGCCAGGCTGGGCCAGGGGAGGTGTCCCTGCCATGGCCCTGGATGGGCTTTGACTCCCTCCCAACCCACACCAGCCCCATTTTCTGTCATTGCCCTGCCCTGACCTTCCCTCTGCTCTCCCTGCACCTCCCTGAGGGGCCCCTGCTTTGGCCTGGATGTGCTGGAAAAGCAAATGAGACCAAACCTGGGGAGAGGAGGCAGAGCAGGGCACTGCCAGTGACTGACAGCACTGAGAGCAGGAATTCTGTTCCTCCTTCTCTTCCCTGCTGGATTTATTTGTTTGTGGTTTAGTCTGAGCTCTCCGTGCGTGCCTGTGAAATGCCTAGCAAGCTTCCAGGGCTGCATAAATAAATAATAACTATTTAGAATCTTCTAAAAGATACATAAGTGTATTTCTTTTCATAGACCTAAAGCTAATGGAAACCTCTGAGTTTTTATTTCAATGACAAAGCAGCCCTGGAGCAGCTGTGTGGGACTGGAATGGAATCAGCTGCAAATGTTAGACACTATTTCCTTTAGAGAATTAGAATTTATAGTGCCTCAATGAATGCTGATTTATAGATATTTAAAGGAAAATAAATCCCTGTAGATATTTTTCTATTATTATTTCAGAAGGGGCTGTGTGATGATGCAGGATAAGGTTCCAGCAGGCTCTGGGAGTTCTGCTGGCACACAGCAAACTGGGCAAAGGAGGGAGAATTTACAGCAACCTGTTGATTTCTGTTCCCAAGGAGCCCTCAGTGAAACCCAGCCCTGAGTGGGAAGAAGAGAATAAATCCTGCACAGTTCCCTGCAAAAGCCTCTCCCTGAGCAGGGCATCTGCTGCTGGAACATTGCTGGATGGGTTTTGCTCTGGAATGCTTTAAACCATCCAGACAAATACTAAACTCTGTAAAAAGCATTTTTTCTGTTGAAGAAATATCAGGAAGGATCTGGCAGAGTTGTTATTTCTGAAGGGAAGAGCTTTTATTCCAGAGGATAAATGATTCTTTGGGGCAGCATTCCTGCTCTGCCTCTCAGGGCCCAGTGAGAGCCAGACCCAGCCAGAGCTCCCAGCTGCAGGGAAATGGGACTGAAAGGGACCTGAACCTGCACTGGAAAGGCTCCAGCAGCTGTGGGTGAAGGGCATTGCCAGGAAGGAGGATGGGACACAAATGTCTGATGAGAAAAAACCTCCAGGAGCTGATTTGCCTTTCCAGGGTCATCCCAAAAGTGTCACAGACATCCTTTATGGAAAATCCTTTCCTTGGGAGTTTTCCTCCTGAGAAGCTGAGAGACCTCAGGAACAAAATGCAAACATTGATTATCTGCTGCTGTGGGATGCAACAGGTGCAGCTGGGATTGGCCTCATGTTGGATGTTTTTAATTAATGGCCAACCACAGCCCAGCTGGCTCAGACTGTCCATCTGAGCCACAAACCTTTGTTATCATTCCTTCCTATCCTATTCTTAACCAGCCTTCTGATGAAATCCTTTCTTCTATTCTTTTAGTATAGTTTTGATGTAATATATATCATAAAATAATAAATCAGCCTTCTGAACCATGGAGTCAGATCCTCTCCCCTCACCCTCAGACCCCTGTGAGCTCAGTCACACCAAAAGGGTGCCAGAACCTGCCCTGTTCAATCCAAACACCTTACAGCCTCAAAAAGGGAGGATAAAGCAGAATATTTGCTTTGAAATTCTGTCTCAGTCCCACCTTGGCAAACACTGGCGTCGTTCCCAAGTTGGGTTTGCAGGTTCAGGGTCCAGCCATGAAGAAGCAGCCATGGCAGAGGAGTGAATTCTGCTTTTCCTGCCAGTTCTCCTCCAGGAGCCGTTCCAGGCCATGCAGCCACAATTGCATCTGGCTTGCACTCCATCCACAGTAAGTGGGAAATCATCTCTGCTTCCTCTGACACCCTCTGTAATAACATTAACCATGATGGATCTCCCTTTGCTCTTCCTGTGGCCCCCATACATTATTCCAGCTGAATTCCATTGTGATGGAGCACTAATTAACGTCTGCTGCTTATCAAGGGGTGCCCACTTCTCCCTTCCATCCTGATCCTTGAGGAACTACCCCTGGGAATGCTGCAGGAGCTGCCTCTGGTGCCAGGAAATCTCCACAGGCTGCAAAAAGTCACATTTGGTTCTGATGCCACACTTATATCAAAATAAGACTATTTTCTTCCAAACTTGGCAGTAACATGAGGTTTGCTGAGGAGCTGAGACCATTTTCAAGGGTGATTCTGTGATGAACTCCCCTATTAATTCTCCAGAACCTTCCAAGCTCAGCTTCGTGCACCCCTCAGAGACACTGGGTTACAGAAACCAGGTTTTTGTGGGGTTGAAAACCCCCAGACCCCCAGTTCTGGCTGGAATGAAACCCAAGGGGCAGCTCCAGCCCTTTCCCAGGCTCACTTTGAGGTTATGACCCCAAAAGGGCAGCAGAGCTCACCTGAGCCTCTGGCTGTGCAGGGTCTCCCTGCCAGGTGAGGCAATTCCCAAAGCACACTGAGACCCCCTTGCCTGCCCTTGGAGCCTCCAGGAGCACAGCAGAGCTGCCTGAAGGTCTCCTGAGGGCCCCCAGCTCCCTGCAGGACGCTGCTGCAGCCTCATTTGCAGCTTTAATTAATCCCTGCTCCTCGGAGCCGTCCTGCCACAAGATGTCATCCTTCCGACAGCTCTGCCTGCCCGGCACTGCGGGCTGGGCTCTGCCTCTGGAGACAAACCATCCTCATCTTCATCTTCATCCCAGGAGATGAACCATCCTCATCCTCATCTTCATCCCAGGAGATAAACCATCCTCATCCTCATCCTCATCCCAGGAGACAAACCATCCTCATCCTCATCCTCATCCTCATCCCAGGAGACAAACCATCCTCATCCTCACCCCAGGAGATCAAACCATCCTCATCCTCATCCTCATCCCAGGAGATGAACCATCCTCATCCTCACCCCAGGAGATAAACCATCCTCATCCTCATCTTCATCCCAGGAGATAAACCATCCTCATCCTCATCCCAGGAGACAAACCATCCTCATCTTCACCCCAGGAGATCAAACCATCCTCATCCTCATCCTCATCCCAGGAGATGAACCATCCTCATCCTCATCCCAGGAGACAAACCATCCTCATCCTCATCCTCATCCCCAGGAGATAAACCATCCTCATCCTCACCCTCATCCCAGGAGATCAAACCATCCTCATCCTCACCCCAGGAGATAAACCATCCTCATCCTCTCCCAGGAGACAAACCATCCTCATCCTCACCCTCATCCCAGGAGATAAACCATCCTCATCCTCACCCCAGGAGATCAAACCATCCTCATCCTCATCCCAGGAGATAAACCATCCTCATCCTCATCCTCATCCCAGGAGATGAACCATCCTCATCCTCATCCTCATCCCAGGAGATGAACCATCCTCATCCTCATCCTCATCCCAGGAGACAAACCATCCTCATCCTCACCCCAGGAGATAAACCATCCTCATCCTCTCCCAGGAGATAAACCATCCTCATCCTCATCCCAGGAGATCAAACCATCCTCATCCTCATCCCAGGAGACAAACCATCCTCATCCTCATCCCAGGAGACAAACCATCCTCATCCTCATCCCAGGAGATCAAACCATCCTCATCCTCATCCCAGGAGATCAAACCATCCTCTCACAGTGATTGAACCCCTGCCAAACTCGTGAACTCGGGATGGGAGAGAAGAGAAACTCTTCTCTCTTTTCTCTTCTTCTTCTCTTCTCTTCTCTTCTCTTCTCTTCTCTTCTCTTCTCTTCTCTTCTCTTCTCTTCTCTTCTCTTCTCTTCTCTTCTCTTCTCTTCTCTCTCTTGTCTCTCCCTTCTCCCTTTTTCTCTTCTCCCTTCTCCCTTTTCTCTCTCTTCTCTTTTCTCTCTTTTCTCTGTCTCCTCTCCTCTCCTCTCCTCTCCTCTCCTCTCCTCTCCTCTCCTCACAAACAATTTCTGGCAGTGAGAGTGAAACCATGCAAACGACTCTAATAAGCATAATTTAAACCTGTGGTTTTCTTTTTATGGCAGCTTCATATTCGGTCTTTTATATTCCAATTTTCCACCTTTTAGTCTTGCTTCTTCCTCTTTCTGCTACGGAGCCCTATCACAAATGGGAGGGCAATTACCAGGCGAGCATGTAGTTCTTTAATTGAAACACTTATAGGTGTACACTTAAAAACTATAAAGACTTTTATGGAATGGCAATGCCTTAATAGGCTGCTATGTGTGTACATTGTAATGTAATTCTGTGCCCTGTGAGCATTGCTGGG
Organism: Setophaga petechia; assembly: GCA_024362935.1. Classification (NCBI taxonomy): domain Eukaryota; kingdom Metazoa; phylum Chordata; class Aves; order Passeriformes; family Parulidae; genus Setophaga; species Setophaga petechia. Next base: position 25,229 of record JANCRA010000297.1, read on the forward strand.
GGAAGCTGCTAATTTATGGTTCCCAGGAGCAATAAAGCAATAACAGTAATCGAGAGGTGCAATATTCCCTGCTTAGGGGGCATTTATGGGTGGGTATTAAAACTATAAATACATCAACACGCTGCAGAACTGATCCTGGAAAATGAAAGATAAGCTCTCCTCCCTTGCAAATGGGGCTTTTCCAGCAGCCTGATTAACTTGGGGTTGGTATCAGGTCAGCAGGGAGTGGGGAGGAGTGAGGTGGCCAAGTGACCCCTCCCCTGCCCCCAGGTGTCCCCAGGTGTCCCCAGGTGTCCCCAGGGCTGCCCTGTCTCCCCTCTCAGCTGGAATTCTGAAGGTTTGGTTTGGAAAGGACCTTAAATCCCAGCTCATCCCACCCTGTCCCATGGGCAGGGACACCTTGCACATCCTCCAAGCCTCATCCAACCTCTGTGCTGCCTCATCCCTTAAAACAAGTTTTAAATGAGTTTGTTTCAAGCAAAGGCTGTGTGAGTACAAATCGATTTTAATATCCAAGCAGAGCTGTGCTCCAGGAGCAGCTCCACTGCCAGGCCATGCCCACCCAAACCAGCCTCCCCTGCCAGGCCATGCCCACCCAAACCAGCCTCCCCTGCCAGGCCATGCCCACCAAACCAGCCTCCACCAGGACCCCCCTGCCTGGCACCAGCCCAGCAGCCTGAGGGGTCTGCTCAGCTCATCTCCAACAGAGACAGGAGGGAGACAATGCCCTGAATTCCATCTGCTCCTGCTCAGAGCGAGGAGGAAGCTCCGTCCCTGATGGGGACACGGCCTGCGTGGCACATTCTGGGTTCAGGAAGCTCTTGGGGAGGTTCACCCTCCTTGTGCTGCTGTTCTCTGCTCACAGGTGACTGTTTCACCCCCTCTGGGATGCCCAGCCAGGATTGCTGAGCTCAGCGATGCCAGGGAGGTGTTTGGGAGCACAAACCCACCCTGGAGGATCCGTGCCCTGCCCTGGGGTGTGAGGGGACACCTCCTGCTCCCCAAATCCCTGACAGGAGGAGGCAGCAGCAGGGATTGGGCTCTGCAGCGGCTTGGAGGGAATCACAGTGAGGAAAAAATCCTCCTAAATTGACTTTACAAAGAGGAAACTTTGCAGGATTCCTTGCAGAAAAGGGTTTGGGCCAAATGTCTTCCATCCCTCTGCTGCTGGCTTTGATTCTCTGGGTACAGTCAGAGCTCAGATTGAATAGCAAGTGGTTCTGCTTTATTTGTTTTTATTGCTGCCAAAAGGGAAAAAAAAAGAAGTCAGGGTAAACAGTGGGATGTTTGCAACCTCCTCACATTAGGCAGATTGAATAAACTGGCTCGCAGCTGATTGTTTTCCTTCAGATCAGTCATTGCATTTGTATTTATTTGATTTTAGGCATGTAGGTCTGGGGCTTTTGTTTAGTCTTGGGTTTTTTGTCGGTTTTGTTGGTTTTTTTTTTTTTTTTTTTTTTTTTTGCAACCATGACTTGTGGTGAGGGAAATGGGAGCACAGAGAGGTGTGGGAGCACACACAGGTCCTGCCTTTGCTGCCATCACTGTGGGAGCACACACAGGTCCCCCTTTCCTCCCCATCCCTGCAGGATTTGCAGGATGCTGACCCTGGGACAGCAGCAGGGAGGGCTGGAGGAGCAGTGGCACTCAGGGATGCAGAGTCACTGCTGACACCAGGGCTGATCCTCCCTCCTGGGATTCCCAGGGATTCCCAGGTGGACACCAAGGCTGATCCCCTCCCTCCTGGAATTCCCAGAGCATTCCCTGACACCAAGGCTGATCCCCTCTCCTGGAATTCCCAGGGATTCCCAGGTGGGGAGCAGGGCAGTGGGCTGTGGGGAGGGGCAGCACCAGGGATGGGATTTCTCTCCATTTCCCTCCACTCCACTCCCCAGGGCTCCATCCAGTGCCACGATGGCAAAAGCCATTCCCGAGGACTTTGGCTCTGCCCACCCTGGGTTCCCACCCCGGGGCTTTTCCCTGTCGGGAATTCCCCTGGAATCCCAAAACAATGCAGAGAGAGCAGGAGCAGCCCTGCCTGTCTCCATCGGGGCCACCTGCAGGTACAACGTTTTGTCCCTTTCCCCTTCCCCAGCAGCTCCATTGGGTGTCACCTGCAGTTCCATCTTTTTATCCCTTTTTTCCCTTCCCTTGCAGCCCTGTTACAGCTCTTGGTGTCACCTGCAGTTCTATTTTTTATCTCTTTTCCCTTCCCCAGCAGCTCTGCTCAGCTCTCAGAGCACAGGGTGGGAAGCAGGCCGGGCAGCACCCAAATATGAATTCTCAAATATGAATTCCCAAATATGAATTCCCAAATGAATTTCCAAATATCCCTGGCCAGCCTGGCGCCATCTCAGCTCCCAAATCCCACGTTTTCCTCCCGAATTTTCTTAGAAGGCAGAAGAAGTTGGAGTGGTGAGGCACTGCTGAGCAGGGGAGGAGTGGAAGGAGTGAGTGTGGGGGTTTTCATGCCTCACAAATGCAAACAGGTTGTGGTTATTCCCTGTGTGCAAGGCCATAGGAAGTGCAAGAACACTCATTAATTATGTATAATGCTCACAGCTCGGTTGCCAAAAAATCGTATTTTTGGATATTGTTCACCAGAATATGACTTTAACCTACTGTCACCATTATTTTGCACGTCGTGGTGCTTTAATGAACATATGGCAGCGCATGAGCTCGTGCCAGCCCCTGCTTTGCTGACAGAGCTGGTTTCCCTGGAGCTGCAGTGGGCACTGTGGGCACCACCAGCCCTGCTGGACCCTGGGCAGGGGCAGTGGGGCTGCTCCTCCTGTGAACTCTGGCTGGGGGGACCATTCCAACCCTGGAATTAAATCACTCTGCACTCCTGGTGCTGCTCAAACCCATTCCCAGCTCCAGCCCGGCTGAATCCTGAAATGCTCAGGGCAGGGGCAGTGGAGCTTTGTATTCTGGCTGGGGGACAATTCCTACCCCTGGAATTAAACCAATCTGCACTCCTGGTGCTGCTCAGCCCATTCCCAGCTCCAACCCTGCTGAAATGTTCAGGGCAGGGACAGTGGGGCTGCTCCTCCTGTGAATTCTGGTGCCCCACACCTGCCTGGGGCACCATTCCTGTCCCTGGAATTAAATCCCCCTGCACTCCTGGTGCTGCTCAAACCCATTCCCAGCTCCAGCCCTGCTGAACCCTGAAATACCCAGGGCAGGGGCAATGGGGCTGCTCCTCCTGTGCATTCTGCCTCAGGGGAACATTCCTGCCCCTGGAATTAAATAACTGGGCAATCCTGGGGCTCCTCAGCCCATTCCCAGCACCAACCCTGCTGAAATATCCAGGGCAGGGGCAGTGGGGCTGCTCCTCCTGTCCATTCCTACCCCTGGAATTAAATCACTCTGCACTCCTGGTGCTCCTCAGCCCATTCCCAGCCCCAGCAAGGAGGAAATCTCTGAAATGCCTTCAGACATCCCAGCTCCACGTGAGCCTCTCCAAAGGCTCTGCCTCTCTCCCCCCTGCCACAGCACATTGTTTTAAAGCTGATCTCATAATTGTATCGATTTCTCTTTTTTTGGTTCCCTGCGTCAAAGCACTTCTTTAATCAAAAGTAAATTATGTAAAGGCCATCAGGGTCAGCCCAGCCAGCAAAATGAAAACTGCAATACATCATTTATTTGTAAATGTCAGTGAAATCTGCAGATCAATATCCTGCCCGATGTGATTGATATTTATTATTTCATAGAAGTCCCGAGGCAGCTGCAGGCTCGGGGTGGCCCAGCAGAGCAGGCTGGGGCAGGGGAGGCTGGGGACAGCCCTGTGTCCCTGTCCATGCCAAGGACCCACTGTGGCCCTGCAGAAGGGCCCAGCCCCACTGGGGTGGCATTTATGGCATTCCAGACCCCAAACCCTGAGCTCCCAGGGGGCTGCCAGCCCCCCCTGCCCCTGTCCCACAGCCCAGAGCCCAAACCTGCTGTGGGAGCTGCTGGGATCCGGCTGCCGATGGGGCAGCCAGCTGCAGGCTGGCCAAACTCCATCCCAACTCCATCTAGTGGCAAAAAAATCGGCATCGAACGATGCTGGGAGCCCTGGTGGGGCCGGGCGGGGGCTGATCTCCCCGGAGATGGGCTGAGCTCCCTCCATGGCACTCCTGGGTGCAGCCCAGGCAGGAGCTGTGGCTCTCCCAAGGGTTAATCCCCACGAGCTGTGCTCTGCCCCAATAATGAAGGCATTTCCTGGTGTAAAAAAACGGTGCCGGTGCAATAAAGGGGGGAAATTGCCGGGAATTCTGTCCGGATGGCAAAGCAGGAGCTCGTGGCAGCCTCAGGAGTATCTGTCCATCTTTTATAGACTCTGCTGGCCCGCGAGGGTCGGTGCTATCCAGCCCTGCGAGAGGAAATGAAGGAGGATATCACAGCAGATAGGATCTGAGCACCGCTCCCGCTCGTAAATATTCAAAAGGACCCGGTGGGAACGGAGGGGATTCAAATGGGGACATTTCCCTGCTGCTCTGTGCAGAGCTGGGCTGCAAAAACAACAAAGGGCTGAGCTCCCAAACTGTCCTGAGTGCTCCCGAACTGTCCTGAACGCTCCCAGACTGTCCTGAGTGCTCCCAATCTCTCCTGAATGCTCCCAATCTCTCCTGAGTGCTCCCAGACTGTCCTGAACACTCCCAAACTGTCCTGAACGCTCCCAGACTGTCCTGAGTGCTCCCGAACTGTCCTGAACGCTCCCAAACTGTCCTGAGTGCTCCCGAACTGTCCTGAATGCTCCCAATCTCTCCTGAACGCTCCCAATCTCTCCTGAGTGCTCCCAGACTGTCCTGAACACTCCCAGACTGTCCTGAACGCTCCCAAACTGTCCTGAACCCTCCCAGACTGTCCTGAACACTCCCAGACTGTCCTGAACGCTCCCAAACTGTCCTGAACACTCCCAAAGTGTCCTGAACGCTCCCAGAGTGTCCTGAACGCTCCCAAACTGTCCCGAACAGCCCCGGCTGTCCCCTCACTGTGCCAAGCACCCGATGGGGTTAAAGCCTTGACCCCAAAGCACAAAACCCCGGCCAGGAGAGCGGGCAGGGACCGCAGGGATGAACATTCCCGGAGCATCCCTGGGATGAGCTGGAGCTGCGCTGGTCCTGAATCGGGCAGGGACCGCAGGGATGAACATTCCCGGAGCATCCTTGGGATCCGCGGGAGCTGCGCTGGTCCTGAATCGGGCAGGGACCGCAGGGATGAACATTCCCAGAGCATCCTTGGGATCCGCGGGAGCTGCGCTGTCCCGGGGCGGGCAGGGACGGTCCCGGGTGCTGGCACAGCCTGGCACAGCCTGGCACAGCCGCTGCGTGCCCGGGGCACTGGCCAGGGCCCGGCTCCGGCTCCCGCTGCCTCTGGAAGCGGCAGCACAAAGGGCCCGGCACGGCCTGGCCCGGGGCGAGCCGCTAATTGCGGCTGCGGTTAATGAGGGCGGACGCGCAGCGGCTGCTCCCGGTAAATGTGAAAATGATGCGAGGGCAGGGGAGGGCCCGGGGCTGGCTCAGGGATGGCCCTGAGGGCAGGGAGGGGGGCAGAGGGGGGCAGGGGCTGGTTTGGGGTGCATGGGCTGGTTTGGGATGCAGGGGCTGATTTAGGGTGCAGGAGCCGATTTAGGGTGCAGGAGCTGGTTTGGGGTACAGGGGATGGTTTGGGGTACAGGGGATGGTTTGGGGTACAGGGGATGGTGTGGGGTACAGGGGCTGATTTAGGGTGCAGGAGCTGGTTTGGGTACAGGGGATGGTTTGGGGTACAGGGGATGGTTTGGGTACAGGGGATGGTTTGGGTGCAGGGGATGTTTTGGGTACAGGGGATGGTTTGGGGTACAGGGGATGGTTTGGGGTGCAGGGGATGGTTTGGGTACAGGGGATGGTTTGGGGTACAGGGGATGGTTCGGGGTCCGGCTCCTTGTCCTTAGCCCTTCCCTGGGCTCGGGGCTCAGCCCAGCGGGGCTCGGGCTGGAAGGGCACGGACAGGGCTGGGAATTCTGCTCACAGGGAGGGAATGGGGCAGGAAACCGAATCCCCGCTCCAGCCCTGCCCTTCCCAGCTGGAAACGCACCCACACAGCAGCTCCTGGGGAAGGGAGCAGCGCTGCCTTCATCCTGCAGCAGCAGCACTCCCAAAACCCCTCATCTTCCCAAATCCCATCAGGATGGGCGGGAAATCCGTGCGTGCTGTGAGCAAACAGAACAACCTGGCCTTGATTCCGGGGAATTCTGGTGCGTTTTCCTCTTAAGCAGCTCTGCAATCACCAGGTTTAACTCCGGGTGAGAGCCACAAACCACAGCTGGCAGCTACGGGAGGAGAAAACCTCGGGGCTCCCGAGGAGAAATCCTGCAGGGCGACTTCCAATCCCTCTGAAAACAGAGAAAAAGGAAAGAGGGTTAAACGCCTAAAATGGAGATTCCACTCGGGATGAAGCGTTAAGAGTTTCTATGAAGTTATCATTTAAAAAAAAATCAAGATTTGAGAACAGCTTGGCCTGGAACAATATTTCAGGCATGGCTAGCTGTTAAAAATAAGCTAATTCAGAAGAGCCACATTTAAATAAATATAATGCAAAGACATAATGGCACAGATAATAGTTTTGAATGGGGAATTCTAATGACTTCGAGGGCATTTTTCAGGGCAATTAATACACATGAAAATGCTGCTCTATTCAACTGATGGAAAGAAAGGAAAATAAAATAAAATAAAGCCGGCAGAAAGAGAAAGGGAGATGGTTGTGACTGGCAAAAATAGGGTTTGATTTTCTTTTCAATAGGATCACTGCTTACAAACATAATAAAAGGAAAAATAAGCATGTCAGGTTCCATAATGTGCCTGGTGAAATCCCCAATGGTTCCTTTCCAGAGAGGGGCAATTAGGAGCCTTTTGCATATGCATGTGAGTGGTGAGGAGCTTTCTGCGCTGCCTTCATCCCACTCTTCATCAGCAGGATAAAAATACACCCAGAAACAGCAACGGTCCCTGTGCAGCATCCTCAGCATCATCCTCATCATCATCCTCATCATCATCCTCATCTTCATCCTCCTTCTCATCCTCAAAAATACATCTCTAGTCCCCCTGCAGCATCCTCATCATGCTCATCTTCATCCTCATCCTCCTCCTCCTTCTCATCCTCCTCATCTTCATCCTCATCCTTCTCATCCTCGAAAACGCAGCTCCGGTCCCCCCACAGCATCCTCCTCATCCTCATCTTCATCCTCATCCTCAAAAATGCATCTCTGGTCCCCCCACAGCATCCTCCTCATCCTCATCCTCCCCCTCATCCTCATCCTCATCCTCCTCATCCTCAAAAATGCATCTCTGGTCCCCCCGCAGCGTCCTCCTCCTCCTCATCTTCATCCTCATCCTCCTCGTCCTCAAAAACGCATCTCCAGTCCCCCTGCAGCATCTTCATCATCGTCATCCCCATCCTCATCTTCATCCCCATCCTCATCTTCATCCTCATCCTCATCCTCCTCCTCCTCATCCTCCTCCTGCTCCTCATCCTCCTCATCCTCATCATCCTCCTCCTGCTCCTTCTCCTCCTCCTCATCCTCATCCTCCTCCTGCTCCTCCTACTCCTCCTCCTCATCCCCCTGCTCCTCCTCATCCTCATCTTCCTCCTCCTGCCAGGCCGAGGCTCCTGGGGCTCCACCGCCCCTCTGGGGGGACCAGGGCGTTTTTGGGGGTTCAGGAGCTGGAGCTGCCCTGGCTGAGCCCTCTGGAGAGGAGCTGCTGCAGGGGCAGCCCCAGATTCCCTCTGCAGAGGAGCTCGGGTTTGGGGACCCTGCCCCGGGTGGGAGCAGGAAGCAGCTCAGCCATGGTTTGGTGTGTTTGGGGTTTTTAGGGGTCCCTGGGGTCCCCCTGTGCTCCCTGCCCATCTGCACAGGGCCAGGGCTGCCCTGCCCTCCCAGCACAGCCTGTCCAGAGCCTGAGCTGCGCCTCTGAAATGTATAAATAAATATTACATATGCTAACAGATGGTTCATTAGCCAGTTGTTATGGCAATCAGCATTCCAGCCAATTAAAATCCTTTCTCATAGCTTTAAAAATGTCACTGATAGGGACATTTAAATGGCCAGAGAACAAACAGCCCCTCTGTAGGCTGGCACTGAAACAAAAGGCGTTTTCTGTGGGTTTGTGGAGACAGGAGGAGTAGAAATTGAGTTCGAGTTGGAAATCCTTTGTGCTGGGAGTGAAAGGTGCTGGCCCCTGAGCTTTAATGAATGGCAGAGGCCGTTGGGCATTTTGGCACTGCAGTGACCCAGCCTGGGGTGATCTGGGAGCCCCAGAGGTGCAGCTGGGACAGCCCAGCCCCTCCCGGGCTCCTCCTGCAGGAGCTGCCTGGGGAGGGCTCAGCACCCCCAGGAGGGCTCTGGCTGTGTCCCAGGGGTGCCCCTGAGCCCTGCAGCCCCTGGGGATGCTCAGCAAGGCTCAGGCTCAGGCTCAGGCTGGGTGTGGGTCAGGAGCTCCAAAGGAACTGAAATTACTCCTGTAGGAACACCAGGACACCAGAGATGGTGGAGATGGGGTAGGAAGGGGAGGAATGGGGGAAGGAATTTACACTGCCAATAATGCCTGGTGGTTTTGAGGTTACATGTGGCTGGAATAGAAAAGAACTGCTTGTGTCCTAAGAATTCCTTGCAAACACCCTTTCCTTGGGGTGGAATAGGAAAGAACTGCTTGTGTCCTAAGAATTCCTTGCAAACACCTTTTCTCTGGGGTGGAATAGGAAAGAACTGCTTGTGTCCTAAGAATTCCTTGCAAACACCTTTTCCCTGGGGTGGTGGTGCTGGCAGCACTGGGCATCTCCAGCCTGGGGCTGTGAGTGCAGGGATGAAACCCTGGCATGGGGAGGCAGAGCCTTTTCACCCCAAATCAGTGCTGTGGACTCAGAGAGGGGAGAAAACCCTTCCAGAGAGCACCCCCGTGCAGGGAGGGACCAGGAGGGTCCCATCCCACATCAATAAAAGGACCAGGAGGGTCCCATCCCACATCCATAAAGGGATCAGGATGGTCACATACCATATCAATAGAGGGACCAGGATGGTCCCATCCCATATCAATAGAGGGACCAGGATGGTCACATCCCACACGAATTAAGGTAAAATTCCTCAAACCTCTAGTTCAGACAGGGCAGGACTGAGTTTCCCCCTGTCCCTGCCCTGTTCCAGGGGCTGCCCTGGCAGCCAGCACGGAGCAGAGCCTGGATTTGATGAGTCACAGCCTCACCAGGGCTCATTCTCTTTTTTCCAATCTCTGCTGTCTTCTGCAACCGTTTAGAGGAACAAAAAATAGCTCCCACAGACAATCAGGACAGATTATTTTAATGAGAGCTCAAAAATGAGAAACAAACGGCTCAAATTGAGCCTTCAAACGTTTCTCCCCACGTCTGCAAGGAGCTGCTCCACGCCTGAGTCAGCAGGCTGGCAGCACAGGGTGCTCCTGCCAGGAGAGCAGCTCCCAGCCCTCCTCTTTCAAATGTGCTTTATCCCAGGGGCTGAGCTGAGCATCCCAAGTGAAGCTTTCTGTGATCAGCAGCTCCATTTTCTGCCTGTAATTGTCTTTTATCTGCTGGAGAGCCCGGCTCCCATCTGCTGCTGATTCCCTGCACAGCTCAGGGAGGGGAGCACTGCCCATATGTGCTGCAACAGGCTGAGGTGGGAAGGGGCTGAGACCTCCCCAGCCTTCCTCCCTCCCTGGCCGAGCCCATTTTAGTGGTCATTGTTTGTTTATTGATGAATTCAGCCTGGCTGGGACCGTCCCAGGGGCAGCCACAGCTCCTCTGGAAACACAGGGATCCCTACAGGAACAACTTCTCCCTGGAAATGGAGGATTTGGAGATGGAGAAGAGGAACAGAATGGGAATTTGGAGATGGAGAAGAGGAACAGAAGAGGAATTTGGAGATGGAGAAGAGGAACAGAAGAGGAATTTGGAGATGCAGAAGAGGAATATCGGGTCAGAGCTGCAGGAATTTGCTGTGCTTTCACAAAGGGATTATCTGGGGAAGAGAGAAGCCCCAGCAGAGGCAGCAGCTCCCACCCCCGTGTGTCCCACGAGGGGATCCTGCAGCAGAGGGGGAACCACTCTGGCATTTCATCCTGTCTGTGTCATCCAGAGAACTCCCCACGACCCATAAATAGATTTTTCCCCCTCCTTTATTCCTGGCCTCCCCTTTGGTTTGCGACGGCAGCTCCGGAAGCTCCAGAGCTGCTCCTTGATGGGCATAAAAATATCATGAGTACTTGTTTAAACATCAGAAAGGTATTAGCTCAATTTTGCACTTCAATGCTACCAAGAATGTTTAGGCCCATTGGGCATGAATTTAATTTTCTTACAGGCTGCAGAGAGAAGAAAAATCAGCCTCCCTATCTGAGCATTAACTGCTGCTCCTGTGACAGCTCCCAGCGTCACCTTTGAGGGCTGCAAAGGGGGCTGGGATGGAGTCCTGGGCAGGCAGAGACCCCCAGCCCCTCCCCAGGGCTGTTCTGCACCTTTGCAGGAGGAGCAGCACCGCAGCAGGGTCACCAAAATCCAACCATTCCCCCGTGGCAGGAAAATCCTTCCTCACCTCGTTAGTGATAAAGCGTTGGGTCAAAAAGCATCAGATGTGACTGGGTGTTTTAACAGTGCATTAATGGCACATCACGTTTTGGGTTTGGTTTAAAAAGGAGCTTTGTGGTGGCCGTGGAAACAGCAAAACTCCTTCAGCAGGAGAGAACAGCAAAATTCCTGCTGCAGGATCTAAAAAACAGCGAAATTCCTGCTGCAGGAGGGAACAAACAGCAAAATTCCTGCTATAAGAGAGAACAAACAGCAAAATTCCTGCTGTAAGAGAGAACAGCAAAATTCCTGCTGTAAGAGAGAACAAACAGCAAAATTCCTGCTGTAAGAGAGAACAGCAAAATTCCTGCTGCAGGATCTAACAAACAGCAAAATTCCTGCTGCAGGAGGGAACAGCAAAATTCCTGCTGCAGGAGGGAACAGCAAAATTCCTGCTGCAGGAGGGAACAGCAAAACTCCTGCTGCAGGAGAGAACTGCAATGCTCCTGCTGCTGCAGGGCTCAGGATAAATGCATGCAGTCCTTTGATTATTTTCCACATTTCTGTGCCTTGAAGGATCCTTCTCTGCTTCCCTCCCAGCACAGAGGAGGTGCAAGGCCATGGGGATGGCTGTGCTGGAATTGCCAGCTCTGATCCAGCTCCATGTAAATGAGCTCCAGAGCCCAGCTCAGAGCCTGGGCCAGGCTCAGCTGAGCCTCAGCGCAGCATCCAAGCCTGGCAGAGCCTTTCTGTGCTCTGCCCAAACCTGGGATCCTTTGAAGCCTTCCCAGGGCTGCTGGGCAGGAGATCAGAGCCACGGGGAGGGAGTTTGGAGCCAGGGAAAAGGGAAAAGGGTGGCAATGGAAACACAGCACCAGAGGCCACCCCAGTGCCACCAGGGCCCTCCTGCAGCTGCCCCTCTACTCCTGGCTGTGCTCACAGCTCCAGGGATGGGGTGCAGTGAGTCCTGGTGCTGCAGGGGGGATTCTGGGTGCTGCTCAAGGTGGAACAGGTCCCAGTGAATAAATAAATAATTGTTGGGAGCTGAAAGGAAGGTGTAGGATGGGAGCAGAGCTCCCCAGAGAAGGGTTGGTGGGGCTGTTCCCCCAGGGCTGCTCTCCCAGCTGCTTTGGTGTGGTTTGCTCCAGTTCCAGCCCCCAGGTCTCTCCTCCGAGCCTCAGGAACATCGATAAACGCTGTGCAAAAGTCTGTGTGTAAATAACAGGAGTTTCTGCCTATTCTGATCAATAAAATATTGTTTATGGGAGCCCTCGTGGCCCTCTCAGCTGCACTGGCAGCTCTGGCAGTGGCTTTATAAACTCACTTTGCAGGTGGCTGGAACGGGGAGTGCTGCTCTGCCAGGGATGTAAATCAGGGTAAGGTTTGCAGCTCCTGCTTTTGCTGTTTCTTTAAAACACAAGTGGCTGTATATGGGTTTTTTATGATTTTTCCTTGCTAGGCTGTGGGTGAATAAAGGAGTGCAGAGGGTGGATGGATGTGCAGGAGGTGCAGGGATGGATTTTTGCAGTTAAACTCCATCGATGTCCTCTCACATGCAGGGAGAGGGAAACCAGCAAACAAATAATGCTGAGATGGATCCCCAGGATCTGCATTTGAAAGCCAAGCACCACACAAAAAGCAGAATAACTGCAGCCCATAACTCTGCCTCTGCAAAGCCAATCTGGGCACTGCTCTGCTCAATTCTTTCCTTCTGCTGCCCACGTTTCAGACTCCTTCCTTCTATCCTGGCCTTCTGATATCCCACCAGCCAAGGATTCAGAGCATGGAGCAAACCACACCACACCCCTCCCTCACCTCTCAAAATATTAGCTCAGTCCTCACAGCAACTTGATCTACAGAACACTGAAATAATATCAATAATTTCTTCTTGTTTTCACAAGGTTAGTTACCAGATGCAGAGCTAGAAATGAGGGATGAAAGGTCTGCGCTTGCTGTTGGGCATCAAAATCCTTTAATGATTTATTAATGTCAACATTTCTATTTTCCATACAGACTGTTGTTCTGTGTGTGCCTGTTTATTTCCGTGCACAGCCAAAGGTCAGGGCTTGGAGCACAGTTGGAAAGATGCTTAAAAGTGCCTGAGAAAGCACCAGAGAGATCTGTGAGTGCTCTGAGGAGCTTCGGTGTGGTGGAGTTTGAGGGTCCCAGGACGAGGGAAGAGGATCTGACTCCATGGTTCAGAAGGTTGAGTTATTATTTTATGATATATATTGCATGAAAAGAAAAGTATTTCATATTAAAACCATACTAAAAGAATAGAAGAAAGGATTTCATCAGAAGGCAGGAAAGGAAAGGAGAAGAAGGGAAGGGAAGGGAAGGGAAGGGAAGGGAAGGGAAGGGAAGGGAAGGGAAGGGAAGGGAAGGGAAGGGAAGGGAAGGGAAGGGAAGGGAAGGGAAGGGAAGGGAAGGGAAGGGAAGGGAAGGGAAGGGAAGGGAAGGGAAGGGAAGGGAAGGGAAGGGAAGGGAAGGGAAGGGAAGGGAAGGGAAGGGAAGGGAAGGGAAGGGAAGGGAAGATAATAAAATCTTGTGACTGACCAGAGAGTCCGAGCCAACTGTGATTGGCCATTAATTAGAAACAACCACATGGGCCAATCCCAGACCCCCCTGTTGCATCCCACAGCACAGATAACCATTGTTTGCATTTCGTTCCTGAGGCCTCTCAGCTTCTCAGGAGAAAGGATCCTAAGGAAAGGATTTTCCATAAAATGTGTCTGTGACACTTGTGGGAAGTCCATCCATAAATCCACCCTCTCTGCTGCCCCAGGTGCCTGCAGGGCAGGAGCTGCTGGAGGCTCCATCCCCTCCAGGGGTTTTGTCCTTTGGGCCATTTCCTGTCCCTGCAGCTCTTTCTGTCCAACATCAGGGGCAGAAAGCGACATTTTACAAATAAATTCCATTTACAAAACGTTCAGTATCTGTGAAAAGCAACGGGGAGAATTATAATACAAACCAGCTTCATCTGACAACAAAGCTGAAAACTTATTGACTTGGAAATGTGTGTTTGAGCTATCAAAAAGGGAAATATTCAAATGGAAAAGTCTCCCTTCCTTTTTAATCGTGGCAAAACTCTGTTCCATGCATTCAGTAGATTTAAAACAATTTTATAGCAGTGTTGTCTGGGAAGAAATGGCTTTGCCTGTAAGAGCACAGGTTCTTTTAATGGGAGTTGTCATCTAAATAATTCCATATCATCAAGCAAAAAGATAATTTATAAGGGGAAAAAAACCCCAGAGCAGCCTAAAGTCTCAGAGTCACCCACAAAATTGCTTATGAATGTGCTATTAGTTGGAGGTAAAAGTTAATGGAGAGCTGGCTGGCCTTGGGGAGCAATCAATGGGCTGCTGAGCCTGCTGCTCTAGGGCAGGATTTCAGCCCTGCTCCAAGCCCACCGTGATTTGAAAGGGGCTCCTGTCTGATGCTTATTTGTTGGTCTGAGTGAGATAATGCATTGATGAGCCTCAGCCTAATTCCAAATGAAAACCAGCTCCAGGATGATCATTTTCATTGTAGAAATGCTCAGATCTGCCTGGATTTACAATTCCTGCCCGTGGTACAAACCTTTCCCCCTGGTGAGCACAGAAGGAACGTCCATAAATAAACCTGGGGCTGCTCCCAGGGCAGGGCAGAGGCAGAAATGAGGCTGGGCTTGGCAGCTGGGCTGTGGCTGCTTCTGAACCTGCTCCCATCCCTGGAGTTCCCATGGCCAGGCTGGAGAACCAGGGACAGTGGAAGGTGTGGCGTGGGTGGGACTGGGTGAGCTTTGAGGGCCCTCCCAACCCAGACCACTCGTGATTTTCTAGAGGATTTTTTAATATTTGTATTTGTTTTTATGTTTCTATTTTTGGTTCATATATATTTTTATTTATTTGTTTTATGTTTTATATTTTTGGTTCATATATATTTATATTTATTTGTTTTATGTTTATATTTTTGTTTCGTATTTTTCTTTTTTGTTCATATTTTTAATTTGCACAAACTGAGCTTGACTGACTTGTGACAAAGTGAGATCTTTCCTCAAGCCCTGTGCAAGCCCAAGTGGAGGAGAAACCACCTCCCTCCAGCACTGGGCCAGGGTGTGGAAAGCACCAGGGAGGGGAAAACACCTGCAAATGTCCTTCAAAGTCACCCAACAGAGAAATCCCAACTCCTGCAGAGGAGGCAGAGCTCGGTGGGTTTGGTGCCTGTGCTGTGCTCCTCCTCTCTGCAGTAATTTATCAATAACTCCATTGCTCAGAGGCCTTTGGAGCCCGGGCTGGGGAGCTTTAGCATGAGCAGGAAAAAAAAAAAAAAAGGATTAGATTAGAGGATTAGACATTAGACATTTATATGAATATGAATGGTCTTTGCAGCTACATCAGCCAGGAGAAAATTACATGGGGCTGATAATCTTCATGCTCGAGGGCCTAAGCCGCTCATGAGAGCCGCTCAAATTATTTGTTGGGAGCCATTGATTTGAAGAATTCAGCCTTTTCCTGTTGGTGTGCGGATCATGGGTTTTATTCATGCACTTCCTCCTCAGGACAGCTTGGCTGAGCTGGGGGTGGTTTATCGTGGATATTCCATCAGTCTCTCCCCAGCTGGGGTTTGTTCCCTGCCAGGGCAGGGGCTGAGCTGGGGATGGTTTATCGTGGATATTCCATCAGTTCCCTGCCAGGGCGGGGCTGAGCTGGGGATGGTTTATCGTGGATATTCCATCATTTCCCTGCCAGGGGCGGGGCTGAGCTGGGGGTGGTTTATCGTGGATATTCCATCAGTTCCCTGCCAGGGGCGGGGCTGAGCTGGGAGTGGTTTATCGTGGATATTCCATCAGTTCCCTGCCAGGGCAGGGGCTGAGCTGGGGGTGGTTTATCGTGGATATTCCACCAGTCTCTCCCCAGCTGGAGGAGGAGGAGGAGAAGGAGCAGCCCAGGGTAGCCCTGAGCTGAGCCAGAGCCCGGCGCTCTCCTGCTGCTCAAGCTGCAGCCTGGCTCTGTCCAGCAGGCAGCTTTTCTTCCTGAGTCAATAGAAAGCTGGAATTTGCTGCTGATTGGCATTAAAAACCTAAAAATCCACAAGCACTGACAATGAGCTGCTCTCAGCTGGGGCAGGCAAAGCAGAGTGAGAACAGGGAATAGCAAAGGTTTCTCTCTTCTGGGGGAATCCTGGGCTGAGAGATGTTTGAGGATTTAAATAGCCCAGCCTCAGCCTGTGCTGATCCCAAATCCCCAGAGAACCTCGAGTTTCAGGCAGGAGTGCTCCTGGCATGCTCCAGACACTCATTAACAGCTGAAATCTCCTCCTGTTGTGTTCCTTGCCAGTTCAGCACAAAGTCATGCCCAAGGAAATTGCCCAGTGCCATCCCTGCTCCTCCTGCCCTTCAGCACCTTCCTGCCTTGCCCGAGACAGAAAATTCCCCCTTGGTGGTGCCACTGTCACCCCTGGGGCTGCAGGGAGCAGGATGGGCTGGCACTGATGGCAGCTGCTGGGTGCCCACACACAACTTTGGGGCAGTGTGAACCCCTGGTGTGAACACCTTGAAACCCTCAGTGACCTCCCTCCAGTGCTCCTTTGGTTCCTTTCTGGAGCCCACGGGTGTTTCTGTTCCTCTTTGCCAACCTGGTTCCACCCTAGCCCTCCATTAATAGCTCTGAAAAAATCCTCACACTCCGGTTGCAGGGAAGTTTGTGCAAGTGACAGCTTTGCTAACACGTCTGAGGAGCTTCCCAAAATATTGTGGAGGAGAAACGTGTGCGTGTGACTCTGCGAGCAGACGGGTTCTGCACGGCCCCTTGTGCAGCCAGGGAACCACACACAGCCCAGGGAGCTGGGAACTGGGAACTGGGAACTGGGAACTGGGAGCTGGGAATGGGGCCTCCCCTCCTGGCAGAGGCTCTGATAAAGATCCCAGTCCCTGAAAACTCCTCCAGTGCCTGTGGGACATCACAGGACCCTCCCTGGCCGTGGCTGGGCACTCAGGAGCAGCTGCAGATGGAGCTGGAGCTGGCCCCAGGCACACTGGGATGTACTGGGGGAAACTGGGATGGGCCAGCTCACAGCTCCAGGGAGAGAAATCGGGGGTGGATGGACATCCAAGGTCCTAAAAACGTGTCTGTGACAGAAGGGTGGTGGAGGAAGGAACCTGGTGATGCTGAATCCTGGTGGTTCAGCACAAGCACTGAAGCAGGTGCACAGATGCTTCTGCTTCTGTGATGGAACAGAAGGGGAAGGAGAGCAGGAGAGGCCCCTGAACCCCTGTGTGACAGACATCCTTTATGGAAAACTCTTTCCTTAGGACCTCCTGAGAAGCTGAGAGGCCTCAGGAACAAAATGTAAGCAATGATTATCTGCTGCTGTGGAATGCAACAGGTGGATCCGTGTTTTGGCTCATGTGGTTGTTTCTAATTAATGACCAATCACAGCCCAACTGGCTCGGACTCTCTGTCCGAGAGAGAAGTTTTTATTATCATTTCTTTCTGTTCTATTCTTAGCCAGCATTCTGATGAAACCTTTTCTTCTATTCTTTTAGTATAATTTTAATGTAATATATATCATAAAAGAATAAATCAGACTTGTGAACCATGGAGTCAGATCCTCGTGTCTCCCCTCACCCTGGGACCCCTGTGAGCCCCTGAACCCCTGGGCCGGGGTCCTTGGCTGCCTCCCCAGCGAGGAGGAGAACGGGGCTGGCGCTGCCCCTCAGCCCGCGGCCGTCACGGGGATTGGAAGCGACAGAATTAGCGGAGCTCCAAATTAAAAACAAATAACGAGGGTACACAGAGCGATTCCCCGGGCCGGAGCCCATTAGCAGATGATTTCCTGAGCGCTGACCTGTGGCTGCACCAGGGGAAGGCGCCGCCTCTCCGGTCAATAAACGATTTAATTTAATGAGAAACACTATCGATGGGCTGGGAAGGCAGCTCCCAAAAAAAGAAAAAAAAATAAATAAAAATGAGGGAGAAGATGCAGCTGCAAAGAGCAGATAAAGTCTTCAACTCTGGGGTTCACTCTTTGGGTGTTTTCCCTTTTGTTATCTCATTAATTAAAATCCTGAGATGTCTCTGCTGGATTTGGGAGAGCCAGAGCCGGGCAGGAAAGTGCTGAAGGTGGGATTGCTGCAGGGACAGGGACTCGGGGAGGACATAATGCAGAGAGCAGTGACCTTGCCCTGGAAACAAATCCATGAAGGGAGAAGTTGTGCCAAGGAAACATCTGTCAGAGCAGCCAAGGAGAGCAGGTGCTGCTGCAAAGCCAAATTCTGCAGCAACACTCCCGAGTGTTTCTGAGATGGAAGTTACATTAAGGATGCCACCCCTCAAAAATAATGTTTAAAATGGGGAAATATAAACGCACGTGCCCAGGCAGCCCGTGGTGCTCAGTGCAGCTCTCCTGTGGGGTGGCACAGCAGGGTCAGCCTGGTCACTCTGGGAAAAGAGAATGTGGCCAAAAACGGCCCCAGCAAAGCCCTGGGATGGTGGAATAGGCAAGGCTGGAAATGACCTGGGAGCTCCTCCAGCTCAGCCATGAATCCCATCCCCATGGTCAGCACCAAACCAGGGCGCTGAGGAGAGGCAGGGGCTGGCACAACCAAAGCCTGGCCAAGCTGCATTTCCATCTCTCATTCATCCATCTCATTTCCATCTCTCAGTTCTCCAGGAGCCTCTGCCATGGCCAGCCCTCCCTCAGTGCCCTGTGTGTCCCTGGACACGAGGGAAGGATCCAGCTCCCAAGCCCATCAAAGTTCCCCATCCCTGGCCCTGCACTCCCAGCGAGCACAAACTGCAGCTGATGGTGTGCAGGGAGCAGCCTGCAAAGAAAACTCACATTTCAGGAAATTAGAGTAGCAAGACAAATGAGCTGGAACCATCAAGAGGAGCAGGAGTTGGAGATAATCCATATTTTAAAATACTGCAGTGGTTTGCAGGGTCGGGAGGAAGGAATATTCAGTGTTTTCTGTGTTTGGGCCCCACAGCTCTGCCCTGCAATGACAGGTGAGCAGCCCCAGGGTGGGCAGCCTATACCTGACTCAGCTGAGTGTGCAAAGTGTGCAAATCTGCACCAGATCCTGCCATGGGGTGCAGGTGCCCTGATCCAGACTGACCCTGGCACCCTGGAATGGTTTTTGGGTCAATACCAAGATTTTCTGGCACCTCAGTGGGACACTGCCCTTGGCAAGGCAGGAGAAACAGCACCAAAAATCACCAAGCTGAGCAATCCTCCCCCTTATTCCTCCCTGCTGGATGTTTTCTTCATTTAATATATATTATTTATTATTTAATATTGCATATTGAATATCAGCCCTGATCCAGACTGACCCTGGCACCCTGGAATGGTTTTTGGGTCAATACCAGGATTTTCTGGCCCCTCAGTGGGACACTGCCCTTGGCAAGGCAGGAGAAACTGCACCCAAAAGCATCAAGCTGGGCAGTCCTTCCCCTCATTTCTCCCCCCTGGATGTTTTCTTCATTTAGTATTTATTATTTATTATTGAATATTGCCCTGGCTGTCCCACCAAAGTCACCCCGCTGTGTCCCAGGTGTGAGGAGGGTGCAGGAGGGCACAAGGAAGGTTCTTTATAAAACAATTCCATCCCAGTGCCCACGTTGGACAACCCTCAAAGCAAACCAAGGATCTGCAGCTTTGCCAAGGCAGAAATGCCAATCCCTGGGGACGGGCACTGGGGAGTGGTGCCCCTGCCAGGTGGTGCCCCTGCCTCGCTCCTCCTTTGCATCTTCTGTGCCACAAAAGCAGGAGGGAAGGACTGCAGGGGACGTTATCCCAGCTCAGGGAGGGAGGAAATTGTGTAATTTGCTGGAAATGAACATTTTCCTGCTCGTGGAGGAGCTGGGGGTGCAGAGGGGAGGTGTGGGGGCAGTGCCAGGTGCCCACCCTGAGCATCCCCGTGGGCAGGGGCACCCAGAGCGCTCCTGATGCTCCTTTCCCAGCCTGGATCCTGGAGAAGAGCCCCCAGACTGCACAAAAGGCATTTCCAGGAGCCCAGCTCTCCTGATTCTGGATGGCAGCTCCTGCTCCCTGCATGGGAAGCATTATTTTAAGCAAAAGAGGCAGATTGGGAGTGCAGGCACAGGAAAGCATGGCAAATGAGAGAAACTTTGATCAAAATTCAAATCCAACTCAGCCTCCAGCTATGTGCAGAGCAGCCTGCACTCTCCTGGAGAGATTTTCCCCCCTTTTTTCAGAGCAGGAACACGAAGAAAGCGCTCGGTGTGAGGGAGGTCAATAGACACACTGCCTTTCAGAGGCTCAATTTAATCTCATTTTCGTTGCCCTCAGTGATTTGCTTCTCCAGGTCTGGTGGCCCCTTGAGAAACTTTTCATTCTCTCCTTTCAGGTGCTCAGTAATGCAGTGTTAAGACGACTTTCCCACTTTGTGGCCTAATTATGGAAAAAATTCATTTCTGAGTGGTCTGTCCGGGCTGTTCACGCTGATTTCCTCAGCTCTGGAACCAGCCCCGCCCAGGGCAGCATTTACAGAGCTGGAAAATCACCTCCACAGGGCCAGGGGAGTGTGCTGGGAGCTCAGGGCTCCTGGAGGCAGAGCTGAGCCCAGCTGGGACCCTCTGGGCTGAGCCTTGCTGGGCTGAGATCACCTGGGACCCTCTGGGCTGAGCCTTGCTGGGCTGAGCCCACCTGGGACCCTTCTGGGCTGAGCCTTGCTGGGCTGAGCCCACCTGGGACCCTCTGGGCTGAGCCTTGCTGGACTGAGCCCAGCTGGGACCCGCTGGGCTGAGCCTTGCTGGGCTGAGCCCACCTGGGACCCTCTGGGCTGAGCCTTGCTGGGCTGAGCCCAGCTGGGACCCTCTGGGCTGAGCCTTGCTGGGCTGAGCCCTCCTGGGACCCTTCTGGGCTGAGCCTTGCTGGGCTGAGCCCACCTGGGACCCTCTGGGCTGAGCCTTGCTGGGCTGAGCCTTGCCCAGGGTGGTCCCAGCGTGGTTTATCACACCCTGCACCCCCTCCAGCTCTCTGACAGCTGCAGGAGCACCAGGGGAAGGTTCCTTCTCTTCCCTCCCCAATTTCCACCCCCAGCTCTCCCTTTTCCCTGTGCCCCCACACCTGAGCAGGCACGAGCCTCCCATGGCATTGATATGATATACAATATAGTATAATAGAATGTAATATAATAGAATGTAATATAATGTAATATAATGTAATGTAATATAATATAATATAATATAATATAATATAATATAATATAATATAATATAATATAATATAATACAATATAATATAATGTTATGTAATGTAATATAATATACTGTAATATAATATAATGTAATATAATTAATATAATATAATATAACACAATACAATATAATATAATACAATATAATATAATATAATATAATATAATATAATATAATATAATATAATATGACATATTTATATTATATTATATATAAAATATATAATATAATATATAATATATAAAATATAATATATAATATATAATATATAATAAGCATTATTTATGCACAAGAAACCCCACCCAACAGCCCCAGGTTTGGGATTAATTCCCTGCACACCAATCCTGGTTGGACCTTCTATGAGGAATTTCTCTAAATTGCACTTCACAAATTCAAACAGCCCCAGGTTTGGGATGGATTCCTGCACACCAACCCAGGTTGAACCTCCCACCAGGGATTTCTCTAAATTACATTTCCCAAATTCAAGCAGCCCCAGGTTTGGGATGCATTCCCTCACCCCAGCCCTGGGCAGGGCAGTTGGGTGCTCTGGCTCCTCTCTCAACCTCTGCCAGCCCAGAGCCCTTCCCTGCCCTCCCCCGGCTCCACTCCCCAGGGGAACCAGCTGCAGGAGAGGAGCGGTTCTGGGCTGGAATTCAGCTAATCTGCCTCTAAAAACGCTGCCCATTAACGAGAATAAGACTTTAACTATCTTCTCTGTCAGGAACCAATTGCTGCCACAACATCAAAGTTCCCCAGCTTAGTTAATGTTTATTTAAATGACCATTTTCCACTGGCAGATAAAAGATTGAAGTGTTTTGTTGCTATTGTTGTTTTTAAAGCCCTGGAATATGAAGGCGCCCGGAGCCAACATTTGATTCTCATTATGTTATGACATTTTTTTCCCCCTACATAATTTGAATAAGACTCTGCTTAACTCAACAGCTGGAGGGATATGGCTTTTCCTTCACAGTGCAGAAAGAGAAGATAGTTTTGTATAACTGAAAAAACCAAAACAAGCAGCCTGGTGGAGGGAGAACAGCTCTCCTTTTCCCTTGAGCAGCAGGAAATGCTGCCCTGGCTTGGTGCAAGGATTTGGGATTTCAGAGCAGGAAATGCTGCCCTGGTTTGGTGCAAGGATCTGGAATTTCAGAGCAGGAAATGCTGCCCTGGTTTGGTGCAAGGATTTGGGATTTCAGAGCAGGAAATGCTGCTCTGGTTTGGTGCAAAGATTTGGAATTCCAGAGCAGGAAATGCTGCCCTGGTTTGGTGCAAGGATTTGGGATTTCAGAGCAGGAAATGCTGCCCTGGTTTGGTGTAGGAATTTGGGATTTCAGAACAGGAAATGCTGCCCTGGTTTGGGGGAAGGATTTGGATAAAACTCTTCCAGGAATCCCTGCTCAGCCTGCTCCTCACCCCTGGAGCTGCAAAGCTCCCTGAGCTCCATCAGCACCACTTTGCACCCCAGGAACCCCAGGATGTGTTTTACAGAGAAATTCCGTGGTGCTGCTGGGCTGGGATGACCCCAGAGGGCTTTTCCAACCTTCAATTCCAGCACTCTGATCGTGGCTGGGGTGTTCAGCAGCCCAAACCTCATCCCTGGTCCCTCATCCCACGTTTCACCAGCAAATCTCCATCAGATCCTTCCATGGGGTGCAGGTGTCCTGCTCCAGACTGACCCTGGCACCCCAGAATGGCTTTTTTGGTCAATACTGGGATTTTCTGGCCCCTCAGAGGGGTTTCTCCCCCGAGCACAGAGGTTTTTATGGGGATTTCTGGGTGCTCTGGGTTTTCCTCCCGCCCTCCTCATCCCGAGGCTCAGAGCACTGCTGCCTCCCTGATCATATGCAAGTAGAAATGAAAGTCAGATTTGATTCAGGTTCCCTTAAATCTCACTTCTTACTGCTCCTCTGGGCACGATAGTGGAACTGCAGGAACTCTTCCTCGTTTAAGGAGTTAATGAGAGTCATTCTGAAGCCTTGGAACACACTCAGGGCTCACCTGATCTTCACAAATGAATTTCCAAGGTCTCCCCAGCAGCTCTGCTCTGGAGCAGGTTTCTGCAGAGGTTTTTCCGTGTGGGTTTCCTGAATTCCTGCACTCCTTACCTTGCCATGCCTGCATTTTACTGTGCTCTGTGCAGGGCCCTGATGAGATTCCCAGAGCTGCCTCCTGGGCTCAGCCCTGGCACGAGCACCAAGAGCCTTTCCCACCACTTGGGCTTTCCATCTCCAGCTCATTCCGTGGCCAGCAGGGAACTGAGAGTGTAAATTGTATTTACCCGGGTTTACCCGGGGCTCCCGGGCAGGCTGGGGGCAGCGTGGGTGTCCCTCCCTGGGTGTCTGTCCCTGGGGTGTCTGTCCCTGGGTGTCTGTCCCTCCCTGGGGTGTCTGTCCCTCCCTGGGGTGTCTGTCCCTCCCTGGGGTGGGTGTCTGTCCCTCCCTGGGGTGTCTGTCCCTCCCTGGGGTGTCTGTCCCTTCCTGGGTGTCTGTCCCTCCCTGGGGTGTCTGTCCCTCCCTGGCTGTCTGTCCCTCCCTGGGTGTCTGTCCCTCCCTGGGTGTCTGTCCCTCCCTGGGGTGTCTGTCCCTCTCTGGGTGTCTGTCCCTCCCTGGATGGGTGTCTGTCCCTCCCTGGGGTGGGTGTCTGTCCCTCCCTGGGGTGGGTGTCTGTCCCTCCCTGGGGTGGGTGTCTGTCCCTCCCTGGGTGTCTGTCCCTCCCTGGGGTGTCTGTCCCTCCCTGGGTGTCTGTCCCTCCCTGGATGGGTGTCTGTCCCTCTCTGGGTGTCTGTCCCTCCCTGTCCGTGCTCTGGGCTCACACAAAGGGCTCAGCAGCCTCATTTCCCCGGGGCCTCTGCAGGGCCAAACTCCTCTCACCCCTCACGGCCTCACGCTGCTCCCAAAAATGGAAAAGGTTTCATCCTAAATCCTCAGCAGGGCAAGAGGGAGATCTATCCCCAGGGGAGGAAAGGCAGCAAAGGAGAAAATAAACTCTCAGATTAAATTCTAAAATTGCTTTGTTAACACTTTTTTTTTTCTGTTTAAAGCTTAGCTCCCCTGTGAACACGCACATCCTGAAACCTTTCTCTTTCTTAATAGCACTCTCATTTAAAGCCCAATAAAAAGATGTTGAGGGGAGAATGAAAGTGTCTCTAATTTCCCTTTAACCTCTGAGGGAATCGCCATGGAAACCACAAATGCCACATTTCAGTGCCCATCCAGCATCCTCGTGGCCACGGCCTTGTTGGCCATGGCAGGAGCTGCATTGCAGGGGGGGCTGCTCCCAAAAATCCTCCTGGGAAAGGCTCAGGTGAGCCCAGAGGGGGATCCTGGTCCAGAGGGACACAGGGACAGCCCCAGGTGTCCCCAGAGGGGCACAGGGACAGCCCCAGGTGTCCCCAGAGGGGCACAGGGACAGCCCCAGGTGTCCCCAGAGGGGCACAGGGACAGCCCCAGGTGTCCCCAGAGGGGCACAGGGACAGCCCCAGGTGTCCCCAGGGCTCTCAGGCTGCAGCTCTGGCTGGGACCCTCCTGCCATGGGGGAAGTGCTGGTGGTCACCAGGTGTGGTGGTGCTTGAGGGTCCCCAGGGTGAGGTGGGAGATGAGGATTGACTGCAAGTTCTCAGAAGGCTGAGATATCACATCAATCATATAATATCAATCATATCATATCATATCATACCATATCATATCAATCATATCATATCATACTATATCATATCATATCATACCATCATATCATACGATATCATATCATATCATCATATCATATCATATCAATCATATCATATCATATCATATCAACATTACAATACATTACATTCTATTCTATTCCATTCTATTCTATTCCATTCTATTCTATTCTATTCTATTCTATTCTAAAACCATACTAAAGAAAGAGAAAGAAGACATCAGAAGGCTTGAAAAGAATGATAATAAAAACCCATGACAGAACAGAGATACTATATTATATTATATTATATTACATTATATATTATATTATATTATATTATATTATATTATATTATATTATATTATACTATATGAAATATGATATTCCAAGAAATCAGATCATTTTTATTTACATTGCTTTTCTGAGGCTTCTCAGCTTCTCAGGACAAAACTCCTGGTGAAAGGACTTCCATAAAACGTCTCAGTGACAGGGAGGGATGGACCCTGGGATCCTGGATGGGTTCTGGGGTTTGGTGCCTTCCCAGCCCAACCACGCTGGAATTCTGGGATTCCCTGGATCCCAAACCCACCCAGCTGCCCCTGCCTCCTCCCACAGCGTGTGTTTATCCATTCTGTATTTCCTTTATTTTCTGTGTACCCTACACACATCATTGACAGTGATTAATGCCTTTCACAGTTTGATTCCTCAGAAATTGCCTACCCAAAGCTGGGTGGATTTCCTTAAACAAATCAAGGCCAATAAATATTAATGCACCCTGGCCCCGCCATGCTGCATCTTGTAGCTGCTGATTTGAGTGGCTGATAAAATTGTATTTCAATATTTTATGCAGAAAGGGGCCTGTAACTGAGCCAGCCTGAGCACAGCTCTGCTCCAGGTGCTCCCCAAGCCCCCAGGGTGCTCCCCAAGCCCCCAGGTTGCTCCCTGAGCCCCCAGCTCCTCCAGGCTCTCCCCATCCATCCTTGCCCTCCTCTGCAATGTTACCTGGGAAATGTCACCTGGCAGGGGATTTCCAAGGGTTAAACCCACCAGCACCCCTGGCTCTGAGTTACAGGTGTGATTCCAGCTTTCTGAGCAGTCCCTGACACCCTAAAACCACACCAGGAGGATTTGGGGTGAGCCTGAGCACAGTTCCCATCCCTCAGGGTGTGGGACAGGACATGAGCAGCTCTGTTCTACCCCCAAAATGTTCTCCTCTGTTTTACCCCCAAAATGTTCTCCCCTGTTCTACCCCCAAAATGTTCTCCCCGTTTTATCCCCAAAATGTTCTCCCCCTGTTTTATCCCCAAAATGTTCTCCCCGTTTTACCTCCAAAACGTTCTCCCCTCTGGTTCATCCCCAAAATGTTCTCCCCTGTTTTACCCCCAAAATGTTCTCCCCCCGTTGTATCCCCAAATTGTTCTCCCCTGTTCTATCCCCAAAATGTTCTCCCCCTGTTTTACCCCCAAAATGTTCTCCCTGTTCTATCCCCAAAATGTTCTCCCCTCTGGTTCATCCCCAAATTGTTCTCCCCTGTTTCATCCCCAAACTGTTCTCGCCCTGTTCTATCCCCAAAATGTTCTCCCCCTGTGCTCTGCACTCCCTCCTCCTCCTCCTCCTCCTTTAATTTCAGCTCCATGTCGAGGATTTTCCCCTCTGTGATATATTAATTTCAAATATTGACTCACCAGATTCTGTGATTGATAGAACTCAAACATATTAGTCTTATTACATCCCATATACTTTAATTAACTTCAGCAGGTGATGTTAATCAACTTGAAGGCTGAAATGTGGAGCAGCCAAATAAATGAAAGGGAGAGGGAAAAATATCTCCTGCATTATCTGCCAGCGTGGATGGCTCCTGCTCCCAAGGCAGGCACATTCAGAAGGGTTTTATTTGAACTCAAACCTGTGTGGGGCACATTTGATAGCAGCTCCTTCATTTAACTTAAAAGAAATGTTCAGACCCTGCAGTATTTTGATCAGGGCAGGAAAAACATTGGAAGGAAATATGATTTAAAATAGTGATGTTTGAAAGGAGCATCCGAGCTGCAGGAATTCAGAGCAGGCTCGTGTGGAGACCTTTCTGGAAGGCTCATGCACCAAAATTCAGAATTTCATGGGAGATGCCCCATTTGATTCAGAAAGTTATTATTAGTAATAGTATTAGTATTGTATTTATATATTTATGTATTTATATGTAATATTTTATGTATTTGTATTTAATTATATTTTAAATATTTAATATTTATTATTTATTTCTATTGTTATTTTGTGTGATTCATTTTCCCCTTTCCCCACTGCTGGGAGCCGCGTTCTGAGCCGTTTTTGAGCGAGCCCGGTGTCTGCACCAGCACCGGCTCCGCAGGGCTGATGTGGCCAAGATAACACCAAACCCTCTCCGGCAGCGGGGCTGGAACGTGACAAATGCCCAATTTGTGATGCAAATGAAAGCGGCTGCCTGCAAAGGCACAAACACGGAAAATCCTCGGCAGGGTATTGCCATCCCCAGCCCTGCGGCCGGGCAATATTCACATTTCTGGGGGGCAGCCCTGGCCCCGGGGGGACGGCACTGAGGGGGTTTGGGGTCTGGGCTCTCACTGCCCCGTGCATCCCCACAAACACCCCAAAACAGCTCCTGCATCCCCCCCAAACACCCCAAAAACAGCTCCTGCATCCCACCCAAACACCCCAAACACCCCAAACACCCCAAAAACAGCTCTTCGTGCCACTCCAAACACCCCAAAAACAGCTCTTCGTGCCACTCCAAACACCCCAAATACCCCAAACACCCCAAAAACAGCTCCTGCATCCCCCCCAAACACCCCAAATACCCCAAACACCCCAAAAACAGCTCTTCATGCCACCCCAAACACCCCAAAAACAGCTCTTCATGCCACTTCAAACACCCCAAATATCCCAAATACCCCAAAAATAGCTCCTCCATCCCACCCCAAACACCCCAAACACAGCTCCTCTCTCCACAGCCACGCCAAGGGCACAGAGCCACCACCTGGCTCGCCCTGTCCTCACATGCCACAGCCCCAGGGACACTCCCTGTGTCCCCAAGGATGGTCCCTGTGTCCCAAGGAGGTTTCCTGTGTCCCCAGTGGTGGTCCCTGTGTCCCCAAGGACAGTCCCTGTGTCCCAAGGAGGGTCCCTGTGTCCCCAAGGATGGTCCCTGTGTCCCAAAGGAGGGTCCCTGTGTCCCCAAGGATTGTCCCTGTGTCCCAAAGGAGGGTCCTTGTGCCCCAAGGACAGTCCCAGTGTCCCCAGGGACGGTCCCAGTGTCCCCAAGAAGGGTCCCTGTGTCCCCTCTGTCCCCAAGAAGGGTCCCTGTGTCCCGAAGGCCTTGGGAGCCTCTTCCATGCCTGGGCCGGGTGATTCCCAGGAGTCCCCTGAGGTGCTGGTGTCACCTTTGTCACCCAGGGAACCCCCCTGCCCCCTCCCACAGCCTTTGGCTGCAATATTTTATGGAATATTAATTTCTGGAACAAAGGCTGCCTTTCCTGTGAGCACTGAGCATCTGGCACCAATTATGAGTCAGGCTTCAAAGTGTAAAATACAATCAATGCAAACCAAAACTGCCCAAAATCTCTTTTTTTCCCCCTCCTTCTCCTCAGCTGGGTGAAATTCTCCCATCTTGTTCTCAGAAATGATCTTGGCTTTGGCTTTGGGGTGTACCTGACAGGAATTTCGTGGTGTGAGCCCAGAGTTTGATAACCTTTGACAGCTCCATGTGAAATACTCAGCTCTGCACCTCAACCCCGTGCTCACCCTCCTCCTGAGCACTGTGCCTGGCAGCCCCCGAGGGTGCCAGGATCCCAGCTTCACCCTGGAGGTAAAACCATTCCCCACGTTTGACCAAACTTGTTTTGCTGTTTCCTAATCTCCAGAATCAATGAGACACAATTGATTTTTACCAGCACAGATCATAAGTGGCTCTCAGAGCTCGGGGAGTGCATTCAGCCCGGGTGATGAGTCTGGAAGATCTCCTCTTTGTTTTGCTCCACGAGCTGTTTGTCATCTTCAAGGGGCTGCTGTGAGTGACTCACTTCACTCTGAAGAGAGATTTATTTTTATGAACCATTCTTCCTTCCCTCGCAGAGACACAAAGGCACATCCCCACCCTCAGCCCTCAGCCCTGCAGCCCCTGGGCTGGGCTTGCCCAGGATGGGAATGGGAATTGCTGGAGCAGCTCTGGGCACAGGGAGGGCTGGGGTGGATCATCCACCCAGGAGAGCAGGAACACGGCATGGAGGGGAAATGTCCTTCCTCTGCTGGGACAGACCGGGGAGTGTTCCACTGGGATGGCACTGCTGATGGCACCTGGGTGATGTCACTGGTGAGGTCACTGTCCATCCTGGGTGATGTCACTGCTGATGGCACCTGGGTGATGTCACTGGTGAGGTCACTGTCCATCCTGGGTGATGTCACTGCTGATGGCACCTGGGTGATGTCACTGACGATGTCACTGCTGAGGTCACTGCCCATGCACCTGGGGAGGTCACTGCTTATGTCACCTGAGTGATGTCATCTGATTATGTCACTGCTGAGGTCACTGTCCATCCTGGGTGATGTCACTGCTGATGTCACCTGGGTGATGTCACTGTCCTTCCACTTGAGTGATGTCACTGCTGAGGTCACTGTCCATCCTGGGTGTATTGTCACTGCTGATGTCACCTGGGTGATGTCACTGTCCTTCCACCTGGGTGATGTCACTGCTGATGTCACCATCCATCCACTTGAGTGATGTCACTGCTGATGTCACTGCCCATTGACCTGGATAATGTCACTGCCCTCTCCCCTGGGTGCTGTCACTGCTGATGTCACTGCCCATCCTGGGTGACATCACTGCTGATGTCACTGGTGCTGTCCCTGCCCCTGTCCCTGCAGGATTTCTGTCCCAGTGAGAGCAGCAGGACCCAGCTCTTCCTTTGAAATCCCGACAGATGAACCAACATCCACCTTGTCTGGGCTCTCCCTTGGCAGTGACCTATAACTGATGTTTCAAAATATGCAAAACTTCCTGCACGTCTGCAGCCTGTCAGCAATGGATGCAAGAAAATTGCTTCCTGACCTCCATCATTTCATAACCTGGAGCTCGAGGGCTCCTGATCTCAGCCACTGTGTGTGCTCCACTCCTGGGGCTGCAGATCCTCATCTCATTGTCATGGACAGATTGGCTGCCAAATAGTTATAGCTTCATTTAAATGTCCATTCTAATCTTGACTCTTTACTTCCTCCCTAGTTTTTATTGAAGTAAACAATCTATTGGCAAAATGAAATGCTTAAAATAGGAGGGTGGTTTGGTTTTTTTTTCCTTCTGTGGGGAAATTCAAGCCTGGAATTATTTGCACGAGCTGGTCAGAAATGGGTGGCTGTTTTACTGGAGAAGTTAAAAGCTTTTGAGGCAGCTTTCTGTTCCTGCAGAACGTAAATAAGGGAGCAGAGATGCTTTGTTTTAATGCTCTGGTGACACAAACTGATGTTCTGATGGCTCTGTGCTAATGGGGAGTTCGTTAGAGGTGCACATTTAAATTGAGCTGTTGTTTGCTCGGGGCTTTATGTTCGTCTCCACTCCACACATCATCCACAGCCCCAGCCCAGCTCTGGGCAATTCCTGGCAGCTTTCTCCATCCTCCTGCTGCTCCCACCTTGCTGGGGCCCTGCCCAGTGCTCCCTGCAGGGACCAGCTCCTGCTCACTTTGGGAGGAGCCTCCACACTGATTTCTGGGGGGCTCTGATCAATATTTCTGTGCATTGATGTTGTTTCCAGTCTCTAACCCAACCTCCAGCCAGCTCCCACTTGAATTCACCTCCCAGGGGACCTCTCCTTGCTGTTGGCTGAATGCTGAGCAAACCACGGGAATTTTGGGCCAGCAGAGCTGAATCAATCTCCCCCCAACCCTTCCTCCTTTCCATTTTTCTAATCAGGACCGTTGTCATCTGCTCTGACAGATTATTAATGCTACACACAGGCACGTAATAGAGATTGTGTTTTTCCATTCAGGGATTTTTGTCCTGATAAACAGCCTGGCAGAGACAAGTTACCCCAGCCCTGCGCCGATGGTGGGAGTTTAAACTCAGCCAAATCCTTGAGAGCCACTGGCCCCGGGCCAGGAGCCCTCTGTCATCACTCTTGGCTCCTCCTCTGCAATCCATCACCGCTGACCCATCACCCTGGCAGCCACCAGAAGAAATCTGGCATCTGGTGCCTGTTTTTATCCCAGCTCAGGTTCTGCTTTCTTTCCTTTATCTCCGTGTCTGCCTCAAAGCTGCTCAGGCAAAGAAGGATCTCTCTGTTGAACTCAACAAGCTTCGGATTTGGCTTTTTTCCCTCAGATGTATCCTGCTGCTGGTTATTTTTCACGTTCCTTTGTGTAAGGAAATAGGAATTACCCTTCCCTGTGTTTTCTCTATCTCCTCGCTTCGTCTCTCCCGTATGTTGTTTTTCCTGATTATCATTTCTAGCTCCTTATCTCAGCATCCCTCAGGGCTGCCAAGGGATGAGGTGTGGAGCTTTCCCAGGTAACCCAGCCCAGTGAGGAGCACAGGGGGCACAAATCCAGGATTGGGGTGCTGGGACCAGGGCTCCAGAGCCCACAGAGAAACGGGGGATGGTTCAGGGATGGTTCAGGGATGGTTCAGGGGATGTTCAGGGATGGTTCAGGGATGTTCAGGGATGGTTCAGGGGATGTTCAGGGATGTTCAGAGATGGTTCAGGGGATGCTCAGGGGATGTTCAGGGATGTTCAGGGATGCTCAGGGATGGTTCAGGGATGTTCAGAGATGGTTCAGGGATGGTTCAGGGATGTTCAGGGATGCTCAGGGGATGGTTCAGGGATGTTCAGGGATGGTTCAGGGATGGTTCAGGGGATGGTTCAGGGATGGTTCAGGGATGTTCAGGGATGCTCAGGGGATGGTTCAGGGATGTTCAGGGATGGTTCAGGGATGGTTCAGGGGATGTTCAGGGATGTTCAGAGATGTTCAGGGATGGTTCAGGGGATGGTTCAGGGGATGGTTCAGGGGATGGTTCAGGGGATGGTTCAGGGGATGGTTCAGGGGATGTTCAGGGATGCTCAGGGATGTTCAGGGGATGTTCAGGGATGTTCAGGGATGTTCAGAGATGGTTCAGGGATGTTCAGGGATGGTTCAGGGGATGGTTCAGGGGATGTTCAGGGGATGGTTCAGGGATGGTTCAGGGATGTTCAGGGGATGGTTCAGGGATGTTCAGAGATGGTTCAGGGGATGGTTCAGGGATGGTTCAGGGGATGGTTCAGGGATGCTCAGGGATGTTCAGAGATGGTTCAGGGGATGGTTCAGGGATGGTTCAGGGGATGGTTCAGGGGATGGTTCAGGGGATGGTTCAGGGATGTTCAGGGATGTTCAGGGGATGTTCAGGGATGCTCAGGGATGGTTCAGGGGATGTTCAGGGATGGTTCAGGGGATGTTCAGGGATGTTCAGGGATGGTTCAGGGATGTTCAGGGGATGTTCAGGGATGGTTCAGGGGATGTTCAGGTTCCAGGAGGGGAATGTGGGATTCCAGAGGATGTTAGGGCCTGGCAGGGCTGGGTCTGGGCAGCAGCAGCTCTGTAGGGACTGACTGTGCCCCTGCAATGAGGATAAAATGCCATGAAGGGTGGGGAGCACAGAGTGCAGGTGGGAGGGTCAGGTCAGCTCTGTGTGCTCAGGGACAGAGCGAGGTGTGAATCCAGGTGTGAATCCAGGTGTGAATCCAGATGTGAATCCAGGTGTGAATCCAGGTGTGGACCCTGCCCCTGCTGCCCCTGCTGCTCCTTCCTGGGAGCTGCTGCTTCCCAGCAGGGCTAAATTCACAGGAGAACCCGGATTTTAGGGGCTGCTGTGGCTGCAGGAGGCTCCGAGGAGCTCAGAGAGGCTCCAGCAGCAGCCCCAGGACAGAGACCTTGAGCACAGAGCCCCAGGGCTGCTGTCCCTGCTGAGACTCAGAAGCTGCTGCTGGAAATTATTCATTCCTGTGCCAGAGTTTGTTTGGGTTTTATTTAGTTTGACATGGTCTGGAAGTTGGAGTAATTTTCTAACTCACTGAATGATCCTTTTTTACTCTCCTAAGCACCTTCTCTGTCTCATGAAAACAATTTCCAATCAAGACTACAAAGCAGCTGCTCACAGCTGATGGACTTCAGCCCTGTGCACACCCTGCACGCCCTGGATGCATTTCAGTTCATGGATTTCATTTTATTTCAGTGCATCTGCAGGGGGAGGCCAGGCCTGAACCAAACTCCTTCCTCTGCAAATGCCACAAAGGGGAATGAACAGGGTAAAAAAGGGAATAAACAGGGTAAAAAAGGGAATAAACAGGGTAAAGCTTCATTTGCAGAACAGGGTCGGGAGGCCAGGGCTGAACCAAACTCCTTCTTCTGCAAACGCAAAATGGAATAAACAGGGAAAAAAGGGAATAAACAGGGTAAAACAAAAGGGAAAAACCAGGGTAAAACCTCCTTTGCAGAATGGGGTGGGGAGGCCATTTCTGACTTTCTCTTATTTTATTGGAGAGGAATTCCAGGGAAGGCTCTGAGGGAATTTTGGGGCTGGTTTTGCTCATCCCAAGCCCTGCTGGGAGTGCAGAGCTGTGCAGGGAAGGGCCCTGCTGGCAGTGACAGACGGGCACAGCCCCTGCCCGGCCAGCCTGGCACAGGGACACCAGCGTGGCACCTTGCTCATGGATTACAGTGTGCCCACTGCAGAACGAGCTTAGATCATTAATTACAGTGTGCCCACTGCAGAACAGACCTCTGATCATTAATTACAGTGTGCCCACTGCAGAACGAGCTTAGATCATTAATTACAGTGTGCCCACTGCAGAATGAGCCTTTGATCATTAATTACAGTGTGCCCACTGCAGAACAGACCAATGATCATTAATTACAGTGTGCCCACTGCAGAACGAGCTTGGATCATTAATTACAGTGTGCCCACTGCAGAATGACCCTTTGCTCATTAATTACAGTGTGCCCACTGCAGAATGAGCCTTTGCTCATTAATTACAGTGTGCCCACTGCAGAATGAGCTTTGCTCATTAATTACAGTTTGCCCACTGCAGAATGAGCCTTTGCTCATTAATTACAGTGTGCCCACTGCAGAACGGATCTTTACTCATTAATTACAGTGTGCCCACTGCAGAATGACCCTTTGCTCATTAATTGCAGTGTGCCCACTGCAGAATGACCCTTTGCTCATTAATTACATTGTGCCCACTGCAGAATGAGCCCTGTCTTGGCTTTGTGCTGCTGCCAGGGCATGGGCAGAGCTCAGGAGCAGGGCTGGGAGCCCAGGCCAGGCTGGAGCAGCAGCTGAGCCCCCTGGGTCTCACTGAAAGGTCTCAGAGCATCCTGCAGGGAGAGCAGGGAGAGCAGGGAGCAGGGCCAGGAGTGTGACCGAGCTCTCAGGGGCTGAGGATGAGGGAAGAGATGAGGATCTGACTCCATGGTTCAGGAGGCTGATTTATTGTTTTATGATATATATTACATTAAAACTATACTAAAAGAATAGAAGAAAGTATTTCATCAGAAGGCTGGCTAAGAATAGAATAGAAAGGAATGATAATAAAAACTTCTCTCTCGGACAGAGAGTCCGAGCCAGCTGGGCTGTGATTGGCCATTAATTAGAAACAACCACATGAGGCCAATCCCAGATGCACCTGTTGCATCCCACAGCAGCAGATAATCAATGTTTGCATTTTGTTCCTGAGGCCTCTCAGCTTCTCAAAAGGAGGGAAAATCCCAAGGAAAGGATTTTCCATAAAAGATGTCTGGGACACCCTGCTTGAAGGGGAACCTTCCTTCTGCTCAGGGGAAAGGAATTGAGGTTTGCAGCAGCAGCAGCAGCAGCCTGAGCCCTGGCCTGAGCTGCAATCCAGCTCCTGATCTCTGACCTGAGCTGCAATCCAGCTCCTGATCTCTGGCCTGGGCTGCAATCCAGCTCCTGATCTCTGACCTGAGCTGCAATCCAGCTCCTGATCTGATCTCTGACCTGAGCTGCAATCCAGCTCCTGATCTCTGGCCTGAGCTGCAATCCAGCTCCTGATCTCTGACCTGAGCTGCAATCCAGCTCCTGATCTCTGGCCTGGGCTGCAATCCAGCTCCTGATCTCTGACCTGAGCTGCAATCCAGCTCCTGATCTCTGACCTGGGCTGCAATCCAGCTCCTCCCTGGAACCACCACCAGCTCCAGCCCTTCCCACTCCCTGTCCATGGACTCTCCATGGATCAGCTCCCTGACCCTTCAGCTCAGGAGGGATCCAGCTCTGGGGCTTTCATCTGCCTAAACCTGGCCAAGTCTGAAACGCTGAATCCAAATTGAAATGCAGCTAATCTAATATGTATTGATTTTTCCTCTTTTTTTTCTGTTGCAGAGCTTGTCTAGGAAGTGCAGGGCTTCTAGAAATGGCTGAGGCCAAATCCACTTATTCTGGGGTTTGTTAGGAAACATCAGGGATGGCTTTGCTGCCTTTTCAGCACTGTTTTATTTCTGGAAGTTTGGAGACAGCAAGAGGGGTTTAAATCCAAGTTAAAAGTAACACTGCAGGATTTCAAGCCACCGTTTTCCCAGGTCTGCTCATCTTTCCTTATCTTGCTGGAGAAAATAAATGTATGGAGCTGAAATCACCTGGATTTTTAGCTGCCCTGGAAATCAAGCAGCTGTTTCACCCCTGCAGGAATGGAGGTGTGCATTAGAATGCACAAAGCTCTGGGGCTTCACCCAGACCATGAACTCCCTGCCTGCTCCCCACGCCCACCCAAATCCTGCCCAGGGAATCCTTCAATAAATCAAATTTCTGCCCAGGGAGATAAAACCATAAACCCTCTGGGGATATTCCACAGCCTGTGAAATTCCCTGGGGTGGGAAGAGCTGCAGCTCTCACATTTAAATAATGCCCTCCTAATGAAGAGTTTCTGACCCTGGCACCTCTGTGGGCACTGCCAGCTCACTCTGCTGGGATTTGCCCAGCCTGGCATTAATGGGGCACTTCCAGGGGACTCTGTTTGCCCTGGCAATCACCCCCTCATTAAACCCCTGCCCGGGGTGCCACATCTCCCTGCAAGGTGAAATTCCTCTTCTGAAGAAGAAAAAGCAAAGACAAAAAGGAAAGAAAAAGGAAAAGGAAAAAAGAAAAAGGAAAATGAAACAAAAAAAGGAAAAGGAAAAGGGAAAAAGAAAAAGGGAAAAAGAAAAAAGAAAAAGAAAAAAGAAAAAGAAAAAAAGAAAAAGAAAAAGAAAAAGAAAAAAGGTTGGCTGCTCCAGAGTGATTTTTAATTATTTCCAGATCTTCTGGATGATTAGGAAGATGAAGGATGGCACGGGTTAAGATGCAGGGCACACTGAGGGGATGTCATTGATTTTTACATCTATTTCAGTGATGATTCATAAAATAGGGCCTGGCGGGAGCAGCACAGCCTCGAGTGCAGCCCTGGGACGGGAAATCCTCAAAGTGTCCGAGTGACTGCCGGGCCTGCCCTGGGGCCAGGGAGGGACCTGTCCCGTGTCTGTCCCTGTCTGTCCCGTGTCTGTCCCTGTCTGTCCCCTGTCTGTCCCTGTCTGTCCCCTGTCTGTCCCTGTCTGTCCTGTGTCTGTCCCTGTCTGTCCCTGTCTGTCCCTGTCTGTCCTGTGTCTGTCCCTGTCTGTCCCTGTCTGTCCCTGTCTGTCCCTGTCTGTCCCTGTCTGTCCTGTGTCTGTCCTGTGTCTGTCCTGTGTCTGTCCCTGTCTGTCCCTGTCTGTCCCGTGTCTGTCCCTGTCTGTCCCTGTCTGTCCCGTGTCTGTCCCGTGTCTGTCCCTGTCTGTCCCTGTCTGTCCCTGTCTGTCCTGTGTCTGTCCCGTGTCTGTCCCGTGTCTGTCCCTGTCTGTCCCTGTCTGTCCCTGTCTGTCCCCTGTCTGTCCCATGTCTGTCCCCTGTCTGTCCCTGTCTGTCCCTGTCTGTCCCTGTCTGTCCTGTGTCTGTCCCTGTCTGTCCCTGTCTGTCCCGTGTCTGTCCCGTGTCTGTCCCGTGTCTGTCCCCTGTCTGTCCCCTGTCTGTCCCTGTCTGTCCCTGTCTGTCCCCTGTCTGTCCCGTGTCTGTCCCCTGTCTGTCCCGTGTCTGTCCCGTGTCTGTCCCGTGTCTGTCCCTGTCTGTCCCTGTCTGTCCCCCTGTCTGTCCCCTGTCTGTCCCGTGTCTGTCCCTGTCTGTCCCTGTCTGTCCCTGTCTGTCCCTGTCTGTCCCGTGTCTGTCCCGTGTCTGTCCCTGTCTGTCCCGTGTCTGTCCCCCTGTCTGTCCCGTGTCTGTCCCGTGTCTGTCCCCCTGTCTGTCCTGTGTCTGTCCCTGTCTGTCCCGTGTCTGTCCTGTGTCTGTCCCCTGTCTGTCCCTGTCTGTCCCGTGTCTGTCCCATGTCTGTCCCCTGTCTGTCCCTGTCTGTCCCGTGTCTGTCCCCTGTCTGTCCTGTGTCTGTCCCTGTCTGTCCCCCTGTCTGTCCCTGTCTGTCCCTGTCTGTCCCGTGTCTGTCCCGTGTCTGTCCATGTCTGTTTCGTGTCTGTCCCGTGTCTGTCCTGTGTCTGTCCCTGTCTGTCCCGTGTCTGTCCCGTGTCTGTCCCTGTCTGTCCCGTGTCTGTCCCATGTCTGTCCTGTGTCTGTCCCCTGTCTGTCCATGTCTGTCCCATGTCTGTCCCGTGTCTGTCCATGTCTGTTTCGTGTCTGTCCCGTGTCTGTCCCTGTCTGTCCCCTGTCTGTCCCGTGTCTGTCCCTGTCTGTCCCGTGTCTGTCCCTGTCTGTCCTGTGTCTGTCCCCTGTCTGTCCCCTGTCTGTCCCGTGTCTGTCCCGTGTCTGTCCCGTGTCTGTCCCTGTCTGTCCCCTGTCTGTCCCGTGTCTGTCCCTGTCTGTCCCCTGTCTGTCCCGTGTCTGTCCCCCTGTCTGTCCTGTGTCTGTCCTGTGTCTGTCCCTGTCTGACCCCTGTCTGTCCCTGTCTGTCCCGTGTCTGTCCCGTGTCTGTCCCGTGTCTGTCCCCTGTCTGTCCTGTGTCTGTCCCTGTCTGACCCTGTCTGTCCCTGTCTGAGGATGGGATCTGACCCCTGCCCCTGAGCTGTCCCTGCTCCCCTCAGAGCTGCACTCTCCCGTGTCAGGGCTCCTGTTGATTTTTGAAGGATTACACACTCACTCACTCACTCACTCACTCAGGGCACAGGAAAATCAGAGCAAACTTTTCCCAAGCTCTCATATCCCAGAGGGCTGGCAAGGATTGATTTTTACACGTTTGGCTTTTAGGCTGCTCACATCTCAATCCAGACAATTTTCTTGCCAGAGAGTCCACTACAGTCCACTTAATTGTATTTTCTAACCCAGCTGGAGGAGATTTGTTGGCTTTACTGTCCAAAGAAGACACAAATCTTTTCTTCCATTTTTTTTTCCTCGAGTCCATAATAAAGTGAGTGAATTTCTAACCCTAAAAGCAATAAAATATCAAATTTCTCAGTGCAACACCACAGGGAAAAGATTCGTTCATGGAGGAATGTAAAGACTTGGAAAGAAGGACCTGCTGTTATTTTTAATTATTTTCTTTATTGGGTAGCAATTACTCCAAGTGTGATTTCCAGTTTGGCCAGGACAGTGGGTGAGCTCTGGGTCTGTACTCCATGTACAGAAAAACAAAGCCAGAATGGGCTTTCAAAAAGGATTATTCTGTATTTCCTCTGGCTGCAATTTAATAATTGGAAATATTGTGGTGTCCAGCAGGTTGGGAATTCCAGGGACATCTTGTAAATTGGGGTCAGAACTCAGGTTAGAATTCCTGTCCAAGTTTGCTGGATTATTTACGAATACAGTTGTGGAACTCCTGTCCAAGATTGTTGGGTTATTCAAGGCTCAGAGGCTATAAAAGAATTGGTTGAAATATTCTGGTTTTATTTGCCAGCTGCAAACTCAGAGCTTCAGTTACAGTGAAACTTTTTCCAATATTTTATTATTACTTTATTTGTTTATTTATTTAAACAACCAAAATTCCTTTTGCTCAGAATATTTTGCTGGCCATGCCCCATGCTACACCTTCTTTAAATTTTTCTAACTGACTGAAAAATCCCATTTTGTGCCCCAAAACCCCTCAGTCCAACAGCACCAGCAGTGAAGATTCAGCCCAGTCTGTCTCCAAAGAGGGAAGGGATGGAGAAGTGGGGAGCCCTGAGCACACAGGGCTGGAACAACAATTCCTGCCAGTCCCACCAGCAAAACCAGCAAATCTACTGCCCGTGCTGCCTGGAAACTCCATCCCTGCAGTATCCCTGTAATGGAGGAATGCTTTTAGAGAGGGGCCATAAAAATGAATTGAAAACTGCTTTTTGTGCTGCTGCAGCTGGCACCGAGCTGAACGGAGCATCCCTGTTTTACTGCTGGGAGTAAAGTCTGGAATTGTGGAAATTGAGAGCAGAAGTGGAGCTGTTTGGATGCCCTCGGTGTGGATCCTGAGCAGGGTTTAGGCTGGGCAGCACTGAGGGCTGGGCAGGAGGAGCTGCTCCCCGGGCCGGGCAGGGCTGGCTCCGCTCGGGTCCAGCCCCGCCGAGGGTGAATGACCCGGGCAGGAGGGGCCCGGAGCTCTGCAGGGCCCAGCCTGGGCCCCGAGCACCCCTGCGGCTGGGCAGGAATGCAGGGAGTGCGGGGAATGCAGGGAATGCAGGGAGTGTAGGGAGTGCGGGGAGTGCAGGGAATGCAGGGAATGCAGGGAGTGCAGGGAATGCAGGGAATGCAGGGAAATGCAGGGAGTGCAGGGAATGCAGGGAGTGCAGGGAGATGCAGGAAACGCAGGGAATGCAGGGAATGCAAATGCAGGAAAGTCAGCAAATTCAAATGCAGGGAAATGCAGGAAATGCAGGAAATTTGCACGCAGGAAGTGCAGGAAATGCAAATGTAGGAAAATGCAGGAAAATACAGGCAATGCAGGAAATGCAGAAAAATTTGACTGCAGGAAATTCGAATGCAGGAAGTGCAGGAAGTGCAGGAAATGCAAATGCAAGAACTGCAGGAACTGGAACGTCAAGAAATGCGGGAAATGCAGGAAATGCAGGAAATGCAGGAAATGCAGGCTGCTGCATCATAAACCAGATGGCATCAAGGGGTGCTGTGGTTCTGGGGAGACTGCAGAGATGGCAGCCCCCTGTCCCTGTGTCCCTGTGTCCCTGTGTCCCTCTGTCCTCTGTCCCTGTGTCCCTCTGTCCCTGTGTCCCTGTGTCCTGCCCACACCTGATCCCCTTCCCCTCGTGCCCCGCTCCCATCCTGACCCAGGGATTCACTCCCGGCCTGGTGCCCATCAGAGCCACCCTGGCCCTGCCTGAAGTCCCTTTGCAAACTGAGCCCTCAGCCTTCAGATTTCCCTTTGGAAGCTCGTAACGAGCAAAATATGGGATGGAGCCCATGGAAGCTGCAGCAGCAGCAGCTCCAAATCCTCTCTGCTCCCTGCACTGAGCAGCTGCATTGTGATTTATCCTCCGTGCTCCGCGCCCGATGGTTCTGGTGATAATGTGAATTTGTGTCGTTGGCTGAATTCTAACTAAAAAGGGTTTTACATGGCCCTGCAGGGAGCTGTGCTCTCCTGGGGACATTCCCTGGCTGGTGACACACAGGGAGGGGGGACAGAGCTGTCACCAAGCCACCAGTGAGCAGCGCCAGGGGCTGGAGGGGAACAAAGCTGGGAGGGGACCTTGGTACCACTGCCTGGCTCTGTGACAGAAAGGAGCTGCAGGTGGGGTTTGGGGAGAAATCCTTCCCTGGGAGGGTGGCAGAGCAGCTGGGGCTGCCCCTGGAAGGCTCCAAGGCCAGGCTGGGAGCAGCTGGGACAGGGAAGGTCCCTGGTGCTGCACACAGAGCTCGGGCAGGAGGGGGATGCTGGGTTTGAAACCCAGGGATGCTGCCCAAGGACAAAGCAGCCTGACCTAAATTCCTCCATGAGATGGCAGGGCCTGCAGTAATGAATTCTGTCTCATCTGTGTGATGGGCTGATGATTTGCAGACATCAAAATCCGTAATTCAGTGAATGCTGCTCTGAACCGGGCAGGTTCGAAATAAATAAATAAAATTTGTCAATGCAGAATAATGCGCTTGCACATGGTTAGCAAGAGCCAGGCAAGTGTATATCACAGCCAAGAATAATGTCAGGTTTTGGAATCAGATAAATTGCAAATAACAATGCAGAAAGCAACTGAACCTTGAGGAATATCAGCAGCCAGGCTGGGATGAGGTGCCTGCAAAAAGCCTTTGTTTGGAAGGGAGAAATAGAGACCAATAAGACAGAGGGGGAAAAAATGGGGAGGGAACAGCAGGGCCATAAAGCTGTGATCAAGTGCAGCAGAGATGATAAAAGGCCATGGGCAGCCCAGGAAAAATATTAAGAAGCAATAAAATGCAGCATCAGTGGAGATAAGATGATAATTTGTTATTCCCAGCAGAGCCATTCGTGCAGCCAGGCCCGGCCTGGACTCAGAGCTGAGCTCTGCCTTGCACCTGGGCACAGCTCGTGCCTTGGGCTGAGCTTTGTACCCTGGGCTGGGCTGAGCTTTGTACCCTGGGCACAGCTCGTGCCTGGGCTGAGCTTTGTACCCTGGGCTGGGCTGAGCTTTGTACCTGGGCACAGCTCGTGCCTGGGCTGAGCTTTGTACCCTGGGCTGAGCTTTGTACCCTGGGCTGGGCTGAGCTTTGTACCTGGGCACAGCTTGTGCCTTGGGCTGAGCTTTGTACCTGGGCTGAGCTTTGTGCCTTGGGCTGAGCTTTGTGCCTTGGGCTGAGCTTTGTACCTGGGCTGAGCTTTGTGCCTTGGGCTGAGCTTTGTGCCTTGGGCTGAGCTTTGTGCCTTGGGCTGAGCTTTCCATCCTGAGCACAGCTTTGTACCCTGGGCTGAGCTTTGTAGCTTGGGCTGAGCTTTGTACTTTGAGCACAGCTTTGTGCCCTGGGCAGGGCTTTGTACCTTGGGGAGAGCTTTGTACCCTGGGCAGAGCAGCAGGGATGGGATGGGATGGGATGGGATGGGATGGGATGGGATGGGATGGGATGGGATGGGATGGGATGGGATGGGATCCATGGGATGGGATGGGATGGGGATGGGGATGGGGATGGGATGGGATGGGATGGGATCCATGGGATGCCATGGGCTGACCTTTAGAGCAGTGAGGAGGACCTGAGCCCTGAGCAGGCTCACAGGATCAGGGCCCAATCCCTGCTCCCCACAGGGCACAGCTGCCCTGGGATGTTCCAGCCTGGAGGAGCCTTGGGACTGCATGGAGCAATCTCCCAGCTCCATCTCTGCATCCCCAAATGGCACAGACATTGTTCAGCAGTTTTCAAAGATGCTGATAACAATGATACACATCCCTGGCACTTATTAAGCTGATGGCTTTTAAACATTAAATCCCAGCTATAATTAAATTAACTGAAATTAGGTTTATTAAAAAAAAAAAGAAGAATTCCAAGCACTCCCCAGCAGCATTTGAAAGGTGAGGGAATTGCCTGCAGGCCCAAAAAAGCCTTGCTGAGGATTGCAGCCAGCACTAATTCAATAGCTAATGACTGGAGGGGGGTCAGGGGAGCACAGGGGAGGGGGGATGAGGGAGGAAGGACAAACTTCAGCACTGGGGGGGTCTGGGGCTGCTCTGCCTGGAAAGGGAATCTAGGCTGTGCTCTTGCCAAGCCACAACCCCTGTGCAGGATTCACCATCCTCTGTGCAGGATTCACCATCACCATCCCCTGTGCAGGAATTCACCATCACCATCCCCTGTGCAGGAATTCACCATCACCATCCCCTGTGCAGGATTTCACCATCCCCTGTACAGGATTCACCATCCCCTGTGCAGGATTCACCATCCCCTGTGCAGGAATTCACCATCCCCATCCCCTGTGCAGGATTCACCATCCCTTGTGCAGGATTTCACCATCCCCTGTGCAGGATTCACCATCCCCATCCCCTGTGCAGGATTCACCATTCCCTGTGCAGGATTTCACCATCTCCTGTGCAGGATTCACCATCTCCTATGCAGGATTCACCATCCCCATCCCCTGTGCAGGAATTCACCATCCCCTGTGCAGGATTCACCATCCCCTGTGCAGGATTCCCCATCCCCTGTGCAGGATTCACCATCCCCTGTGCAGGATTCACCATCACCATCCCCTGTGCAGGATTTCACCATCCCCTGTGCAGAATTCCCCATCCCCTGTGCATGAATTCCCCCTGAAAGGCCCAGAACGTTCCTGCCCTGGTTTGAGGAGCTGACTGGAGCCTGCTGTGGTTTGGATATTTCTGTCCAGGCTGTGTTTGGCAGCACAGGCAGGGGAAGGGTGGCTGGGCTCTGGGGAAGGGACAGGGAACACCATTGTGTGTCCCATGGAGCCAGCCCAGGGGCCTGAACCCCCGGGATTTCTCTTTTCCCCCCCAGATTAACCTGCCTGCCCTCCTGGGCTGCACAGGCACAAAATCCCCTCTGCAGTCGATAAAGGTGCCCCATACAAATGTGCCCCAGTAATCCCAGAGCAGGGGCATTTCTGGTCGTGTTTAATCCTCATTGACCAAGCAATCCTGACCTGCTGCTCTGCTCTGGGGGCTCTGCACGCCCTGGGGAGGGCACAAACCCCCCGAGCTGCAGCCACACCTGGAGAATGGAG
Organism: Setophaga petechia; assembly: GCA_024362935.1. Classification (NCBI taxonomy): domain Eukaryota; kingdom Metazoa; phylum Chordata; class Aves; order Passeriformes; family Parulidae; genus Setophaga; species Setophaga petechia. The sequence continues at coordinate 68,270 of JANCRA010000297.1, forward strand.
CAGCACAAGCCTTTGCTGTCACCTTGCTGCTCTGAAATGACTCATTTTCTCGATTTTGCCTTTCTCATCTGTCCCCTGGAAACCTTGTCCTCACATCTGAGTTCTGTGCATTGAGGGGAGAAAAAAAAGGTAGAAAATAAGAGGCTGACATCATTTCCCTAGCAGCTGGGGGTTCCTCCCGTGCTCCTGACCAGTTAATGCTGTAAAGTTTGTTTTTATTACTTGTATTATTGCCTTTTATCTGCTTTTCCCCACGGCACCAACGTCCGAGAGCCAAATCTATTTTTATGAAATTGCCCTGTTAGAAAAAAAGAAAAAAAAAAAAATTGAAAGAAAGAAAAATTTAAAAGGCAAGCAAGAAGAAAAGGTGATGATGGATTAGATCTTAAAACATCACAGCAGCTCCTTGGGCTCCTTTCTGCCATGAGCTTCATTTCACAATGTTTTGTTCCTTTGTCCCCTGCTTTTCCATGGGCTGGCTCCTCATTCTGTGCTGAGGGTTTTGGGGTGCCCCTGGCAGGGAGGCACTGCAGAGCTCCTGGGCCAGGGCAGGGCTGTCCTGGACCCCTGAGCCTGGAATTGTCCTGTCCTGAGCCCCTGAGCCTGGAATTGTCCATTCTGGACCCCTGAGCATTGTCCAGCCTGGGCAGGGCTGTCCTGGACCCTGGAATTGTCCTGTCCTGGACCCCCGAGCATTGTCCAGCCTGGGCAGAGCCATGCTGGACCCCTGACCCTGGCATTGTCCAGCCTGGAACTGTCCTGTCCTGGACCCTGGAATTGTCCTGTCCTGGACCCCTGAGTCTGGAACTGTCCATCCTGGACCCCTGACCCCAGCATGGTCCAGCCTGGCATTGTCCTGTCCTGGTCCCCTGACCCCTGCACTGTCCTGTCCTAGACCACTGACCCCAGCATTGTCCTGTCCTGAACCCCTGAGCATTTCCAGCCTGGGCAGGGCTGTCCTGAACCTGTGACCCCTGGAACTGTCCTGTCCTGGACCCCTGAGCCTGGCATTGCCCAGCCTGGCTCCCCAGGCCCCGTGCCCACCCCCATCCCGTGTCCTTCTGCTGCCCTGGCTCTGAGCAGCTTCTGAGGATTCTTCATATGAAATTATCTGTGCCAAGGGCTCGAGTCCTTGACTCGCTCAGAGCTGATTTATTGCATTCCTTGGCAGTGCTGGAGCTGCTCAGCGCTGCCTCTCAGCCCTGTTTGTGCATTTTAAAACAGGCAGGGAGGTGCTCTGCTAATCCTCTGTGCAGCCTGCTGAAAACTTTCAGCTCCCCCTGGAAACGGCAGCTCCGTGTTCCACCTGGAGCTCCCCAGGAAATTGGGATCGTTCCCTCTGAAGGGCTCAGAGGAGCTCTGAACACCAGCTGAGCCTGGCTGTGCCCCCTCTGCCTGCTCAGAGGTGACTTTGGGCAGGGCTGGAGCTGTGGGGAGGCAGCTGCTGCTCCTGGAGGGACAAATCAGCCCTGGAGGGAGGGATCAGCCCTGGATGGATGGGATAAATCAGCCCTGGAGGGATGGGATCAGCCCTGGATGGAGGGATGGGATCAGCCCTGGAGGGATGGGATCAGCCTGGAGGGAGGGATGGGATCAGCCCTGGAGGGAGGGATGGGATCAGCCTGGAGGGAGGGATGGGATCAGCCCTGGAGGGAGGGATGGGATCAGCCCTGGAAGGAGGGATGGGATCAGCCCTGGAAGGAGGGATGGGATCAGCCCTGGTTGGATGCAATCAGCCTGGTTGGATGGGATCAGCACGTCCAGGGAGTCAGAATCACTCCTGGCACTTCCAACCCACTTAACAGCAGAGACAAAAGTTCAGCCAGGCATATTAACCCTTAATTAATAATCCTGATGCTTAACTCTGCTGCTGGTCCCCATGAAGCCCCTGCTGACAGTGATGGAGCAGCAGGAGCCTCAGTGGAGCTGGGGCCTGGGCAGTGCTGGGGGTGGCAGATGCACTTTAGGGGTGTCACCTCCTTCAGCAACAACCCAAAGCCATTTTATTATTTAAAGTCAGTTTTACTCCATGGTTCCCCTTCAGGTTGTGTTTCCTGGCTCCCTCAGGGGCACACTGATCACAGAGCTCCTCCAAACCTCTCAGGAGGCAAAGGCTGCCTCAGCATCCCCTGCTGCAGCATTGCTGGGATTGTCCCAGGGCAGAGGAGAAGGGCTCTGCCAGGCACATAAAACCTCTGCCAGGGGAACAGCAGACAGCCCTGAGCTCAGGAGGGGTCATGGTAGAACCTTCTCATCACCACAGGGACAGCAAAAAAGGAAAGATCCTGAAAAACAACATCTGTGCAGCACTGAGAAATAACACAATGTACAAACTGTGGGTGAACAATGTCATCACGGATGGGGCTCGTGGCCTTTCGTTGCTTTTGGATTTTTAGGTGCTCTGGAGGGTAACACGATCCCCTGGATGTGACCAAAAAGGAGAATTTCCTCTTGCAAAGGCTCCAGCTGTTTCCTGCCATGTCCCTGTGCTCCAGGACAGCACACTGAGCTCCTGAAACGAGAGGAATCAGGTTGAGCCAAGCCCTGTCCTGCAGCTGGAGCTCAGCTGGGCGCTGCTCACTGCAGCGCTGGGGTGAGAGCAGGAGGAGAACGAGAACATTCCAATATCTGAGCAATCCCTGGAGCTCAGGGGGGCTGGGACAGCCCAGCCCCAGCCCAGGGTCCCTCTGCAGCTGCTCCCTGGCGGGGGGGGCTGCTCTCAGTCCGAATTTGCCATCACACCCTCACACAAGCGGGGTTTAAGCTGCACTCGGGCCCTGTGCAGGAGTTTTTGAGAAGAGTTTTCTCACCCCTCATTCCCTGATAAGGGCTGATAAGGGCTTCTCCTCAGGCTCTCTGCTGCCCTGGGAGGGGAGGATTTGGCTGCAGGTTCCCTGGGGGGCACAGCAGCTGCAGTTTGCAGTGCAGAACCAGCAGAACTCATCCCCACAGCCTCCTCCTCCTCCTCCTCTGCTCTCAGGAGACACAGCTGCTCAGAACCTTGAATTGCAAATGCAAATCCCCACCAAAAGTGCATTTCCATGCTGCAGCTTTCATCTTTTACATAACTCTCGGCTTCTGTCCCCTAAGAAACTCCTGGGCTCTTCCATGCACTAACGACAGGGAAAATCAAGGCAGCAATGAAGGAAAAGCTTTGTTGTCTCTGAGAAGACAGCCAGAACAGAGCCACCAGTGCTCCTCTTCTCAAAGTCTTAAAAACAGAACCTTGGCTTGGAAAAACCCAGTCAAGCACTGAGAATTTCTGCAAACTTGGTGCTGTCCCCTCCCTGGGGTGCTCCGGGTAAGCACAAATAAATATTGATACACCTGATCATGGAGCTGGGTTTGGGATTGGCCACAGTGCATAACTCAGTAAATAACCTTGAGCATAAAAATGAGATTCTCCTCCAGAAAACTCTTTAATCTCCCTTGTTTTTATGGATCAGCAAAGGTGTCAGAAGTTTGACACCCCAGATAATTGAGCTCTTGCATTTAGAGCACATCCTCCAAATAGTGGCAACTCTGCTTTGAAAGAGTCTCTCTAAACTTTGGGCTGACAATTAGCATTTCAAAAGGCTGCAGCTCCGGAGCTGCCATCCCCTAATACACACTCGGAATCGAAGGCACAGATTAATAGCACAGCACTAAAAACAGCCAGAAACCCCCCCCTGCCTTGGACGTGCCCCTGGCAGCTCCCTGGGAATGGAGACCTGGAGCTGAGGGACAGCGGCCACCCCTGACAGGGACAGGGCAGGGACAGGGCAGGGACAGGGCAGGGGACAGGATGGGAAAAGCCTGGAGGGGATCAGGACAGGGGGACAGGGCAGGGGGACAGGGCAGGGACAGCCAGGAGGGGACAGGGCAGGGGGACAGGGCAGGGGACAGCACAGAAGGGGACCAGGGCAGGGGGACAGGGCAGGGACAGCCTGGAGGGGATCAGGGCAGGGAACAGCACAGGGACAGCCCGGAGGGGGTCGCTGCAGGGGGACACTGACCACTGACCACTGTCAAACCCTGGAGCAGGCTCCAGGTCCCCATCCCACCCCTCTGGTCCCTCACAGGGATCAATCCCTGCCCAGCATCCCCCCTGTCCCTGCCCTCTGAGCCACCCCCTGTGTCCTGCATCCTCTTGCTGCTCCCCAGGCTCACCCTGAGCAGGGGTTTTCCCCTCTCCTCTGGGTTGTTTCCCCCTCCTCTGCAGCCCCTGAGCCCCCACCCCGCTCAGGCAGAACGGGATCCGTGCCTCAGGCACAATTAATACGAGATGGCAATGGTGATTAGGTAATTAGCAACTACCAGGAGTATTTAACCTTCCTGGTGACAGCGTGTCTGACATCACCTGCGCTCGTGCAGGCTCTGTGAAAAGAATTAACAATTTTAAATCACCCCATTTAAGTTATTAATTATGAAATAGAAGTCGGCCAGGAAGGATGGCAGTGCTGCCCGGTATCCTGGTGGGTTTTTTCCACCTATGCACATCTTAAATCTGTGTATTTTCTGCCTTTCATTTCGCTGGAAAATTGGAATAGGATTGCAAGGATTGAAGGACATCTGCTGTGGGAAACCCTGGCTGTGACCGAGCTCACAGGGGCTCTTGGGTGAGGGAAGAGACGAGGATCTGACTCCATGGTTCAGAAGGCTGATTTACTATTTTATGATATATATTACATTAAAACTATACTAAAAGATTAGAAGAAAAGGTTTCATCAGAAGGCTGGCTAAGAATAGAATAGAAAGGAATGATAACAAAGGTTTGTGGCTCAGACAGAGTCCGAGCCAGCTCACTGTGATTGGCCATTAATTAGGAACAACCAAGATGGGCCAATCAAAAATCCACCTGCTGCATCCCACAGCACAGATAACCATTGTTTACATTTTTTTCCTGAGGCCTCTCAGCTTCTCAGGAGGAAAAATCCTAAGATTTTCATAGAAAGCTGTCTGTGACACTGTCTGTATCCCTGGAACTGTTCAGAGCCAGCCTGGACGGGGCTGGAGCAGCCTGGGACAGTTGAGGTGTCCCTGCCATGGCAGGGGTGGCTCTGCCTGGGCTTTGAGGTCCTTTTCAACCCAAAACATCCAATGATTCCATGCTGGATTATCCCTGCTCCCATGAATGATCAGAAGGAGCTTTGCCTTTCACCTGAAAATACTGAAATCTTCCAGTGCCAAGTACTTTGATAATTTCCTTTTTTTCTCAGTGCCAATGCTTTTCTCTTTGGAGCAGTGTCCATTTCCCTTAGAAACGCTTCTCCCCTCTCCACACACACCAGTGCCAGGGGTGATGGAGCTCAGCCATCCCTGAATGGATTCCTTGAGTGCAGCAGATCCCAGAGCATCCCTGCCTGCTGCTGGACCTTCCCCTGCCAGGGGGATCCCAGCAGAACAGATCCTCTCAGCCCCCTCAGCAGATTCCCATTTTTGGGAGGGCTGAGCAGAGGTGGCTCTCGGGGGAGGATGCACAGGCAGCTCCTCAGGGATATTTATATCCTGAGCTGAAACCCTGCTGCAAGGGAAGTTTGCAAACATTTGCTCCTGTGATGCATGTTTACACTCTGGAGCTCGCTGCCATCCATTTCCCAGTTAGCCACGGCATGGGCTGTGCAGTGCCAGTGGGACTGCATCAATCTGTGCTGGGGCCCTGGACTTCTGACTGTCCCACCCAGGTTGTCCTTCTGGGGTAAAATGGAATTTTCCCCCATCTGAGCATCCTCATCCCTCCTGGGTTTCTGCCTGTCCCATCAAGCCATCCCCTGGGGTTAAATGTCATTTTACCCCATTTGTGCCTGTCCCACCCAGGCCATTTCCCCAGTGTAAAATGCAATTTTACCCCATCTGAGCATCCTCATCCCCCTGGGTTTCTGCCTGTCCTACCCAGGCTGTTCCCCTGGATTTCTGCCTGTCCCACCAAGCCAATTCCCTGGGTTTCTGCCTGTCCCACTGAGCCATCCCCCAGGTTTCTGCCTGTCCCACTGAGCCATCCCTCTCAAGTAAAATGCAATTTTAGCACATCTGAGCATCCTCGTCCCCCTGGATTTCTGGCTCTCCCACCCAGGCTGTCCCCCTGGGTTTGTGCCTTTCCCCCTGGGTTTCTCCCTGTCCCACTGATCCATCCCCCAGGTTTCTGCCTTTCCCCCCTGGATTTCTCCCTGTCCCACTGATCCATCCCCCAGGTTTCTGCCTTTCCCCCTGGGTTTCTCCCTGTCCCACCCAGGCTGTCCCTGTCCCTTCCAGCCCCAGTCCTGGCCCAGCTCCTCAGCAGCCTCCTCTGGTTTTCAGCAGGCACTAATGTATTAATGCTGCTCGGTGGGAAGTGAGCTCCTCACCATTACCTTGGACACTCATTTAGCTGAATTTGATAGTGACAACACATTGACATTGGTAAGGTTAATGACCCAATCCTTTATTTCATGGAACGAGTGGAACAACATTTAGCACCTTGTTCTGCCGTGCCCCAGGAGCTGCAGGAGCTGTTCCTTTAATGGCACTGTGGCATCTCTGCCCTTTAAGTAATTGGCACCGTGAAAATATTCTCCAGGTCTTGTCACAATTGATTAGGATTGCACTGAATTGCAAAAAAAAAAAAAAAAAAAAAAATTACTTTCATTTCTCTGTCTTGATCCTTTTGAAATGAGTGAAGGCAGAAGTTGGTCTCTGAGGATGTGAAGGGTGGCAGCTCCAAAAGGAGAGGGGAGGTGAAGTCCTGGATCCTGGACGTGCAGCCAGCCCAAAGCTCTGCCCTCACCTCATCCTGAGCCCCGACCCAGGGGTTCCACAGGGCTTCATCCCATTCCTGGGGTTCATCCCATCCCCACAGGGGTTCATCCCGTTCCTGGGGTTCATCCCATCCCCACAGGGGTTCATCCCATTCCTGGGGTTCATCCCATCCCCACAGGGGTTCATCCCATTCCTGGGGTTCATCCCATCCCCACAGGGGTTCATCCCGTTCCTGCTGGGTTTTCCTGGCCAGGAAAGCAGAGACCCAGCAGCTCCCAGGGAGTTCTGCCCTTCTGAGCACCCAGAGGAGAGAGGGGCTGGAACTGGATGAACTTGAAGGAATTCTCTTCCTTCCAAAAGGCTGGAGGATGAAAACGTGTGGGATGAACTCTGTTCAGGGCAGGAAACCACAGCACAGCTCTGAAATGACATCTGGGAGCAGAGAGGTGGCACTTGGTGGCAGTGACCCAGAAGACAAGCGGTGTTTTCTCTGTGGGACCGGGAGGTGTGAAGTAAAACATCATTTTTGTGTTTGCAGCAACAACAAAAACCCCTTGACTTTGGATTCGTGTCGTCCTTCTCTCACCTTCCCCCTGATTTTAAATTACCCCTGATTGTAGAACAGCTGCTCCCTTCACGCCTGCATATGGCTGCCTCCTCAAATCTGCATTTCTGTCGAGGGGCTGCATGCAAATACCCAGCTGAAAGTTTGCTTTCAAAGGTCTGATTAACCAACTTACTGTGGCAGGGAAAAATGAGTATTGACATGACTGGAGGAGCTGCCAGGGAGGGGAAGGGGGATGGAGAGGAATGGTAATGACAAGTGTCAGGCAGGGACACTGCCAAGGCCCCGGGATGGAGCAATCCCAGGATCAAACCCCTCATCCTCAGACAGCAGCCTGTGCTTCATCCTACAACTCAAAAAATAAAACCCTCAAAAAAAAATGAAATCCTCAAAAAAAAAAAAATAAAACCCTCAAAAAAAAAAAAAAAAAACCCCTCACAGATGTGAAATTCTCAAAACATGAGAGGAATGCTATTTTTTTTTTAAGGCATGTGAGAAAAATTCCTCCACTTGACATGCTCAGAATGTCTCCTCAGCAGGCATTTGCTACCCAAAATACTCAGCAAAGATTTCCAGCAAAGCTCTGGGTTGGGAGTGTGTAGGATGGCAAGATAAAGGAGTGTCTGCCTGTGAGCTCTCCTTGGTAAAGTTATCTCTCTTTTGATTTTAAACCCTAAAAAATAACCATATAAAAGCACAGAACTGTCCTCTGATCATCTAAATCTGTTTATAATCTGCTCTACAGATTTTTCTGCTGTCTCTTCAGGATGGATTCGCTTTTAGTTTATGGTGGAGGAAAAGGATCCACACATCTGTGGGAGATGGAGGCCAAATTCCAACGGCTCAACCACAGAATTTTGGATTCCTTGGTGACTTCCCTTGTGCCCAGGGGCTGGTAATTAACTCCTCAGTGCCTTGACCTCTAATGTGACCGGGCATTTGGGTTCTTATTATATTTCATTATTCTTATTATATATATATATATATATATATATATATATATATATATTTATTTATTTATTTATATTTATATATATATATATATATATTTATATATATATATGTGTAGAATATATTATATATTCTATATATTATTATATATATGGTAGGGGTATATATTTATATATTCTTATTATATATATTTAATTATAAATTATTATAATATTTCATTATATATATTATTCTTACTATATATATTATTCCTATATAAAAATAATATTATATATTGTTATCTATTTAATATATATACAGATAATATATAATGCAATGATATATATATTATATATATATTCTTATTTTATATATATATATATATATATATATATATATATATATATATATATATATATATATTTCATTATGTATATTATTCTTATTCTATTTTATTATTCCCAGCTCAAGCCCTCACTGTGGCACTGGCTGAGCAATGTCACCTTGGCAGGAACTGGGCACAGGGACATCTCTGGGAGGACAGCAGTGATGCCAACAGCCCCTGGTGCCACCCCTGGGCATCTCTGAGCCCAGCCCAGGCTGGGGACGATGACACCCAGCTCCATGATGGGCAGGGCCTCCTTTGCTGCACACATTTCTTCATTTCCCCACCATTTATTCATTTCCTCGTTTGCTGCACACATTTCTTCATTTCCCCACCATTTATTCATTTCCTTGTTTGCTGCACACATTTATTCATTTCCCCACCATTTATTCATTTCCTCGTTTGCTGCACACATTTCTTCATTTCCCCACCATTTATTCATTTCCTCGTTTGCTGCACACATTTATTCATTTCCCCACCATTTATTCATTTCCCCACCATTTATTCCTTTCCCCGTTTGCTGCACACATTTCTTCATTTCCCCACCACCCCGGGGCTCTCCAGCTCCGTTCCCCAGCTGAGCCCTTCTGGAGCAGCCTCTGTGCATTTGCCTGCAGCTCCCCTGAGCACCCATCATCCCACCCAACAATGCTGCAGGAGCCGTGCTCAGTGCTCAGGGCTGGGGTGCCAAATGTGCCACAGCAAACTGCAAATACAGAGGGGCCTGCCGGGCAAATTGATGCCCACTGTGGGCCCCAGGAGGCACAGGGGAGAGGAGCAGGGCTCCTGCTTTGGAAAAGCCACATTTGATCTGCTCGGGCTCCAGTCTGGAGTGTTTGAAAGGATCCAGGTGGAGCCGGGGCCGTGTGTGGATAAAGGGATTTATTTTTAACTGCAGCCAGGGGTCACGACCACGGCAGCGTTGCAATTTTCAGGCTCTCAGTTATTGAATAATATATTTCAGCAAAGCGGCTGTTATGTCATCTAATAACAGCTGGGAGGGAGGAGAGCTGGGGTGGAGAGGGGAGAGGAGATGGGAGGAGGAATCACCCGGTCAGGGATTCCCAAAGCTGCCCAAAGCACCAGGGGAACAGGGATTTGGGAGTTCTGCCTGCTCAGGAACTCACACCTGCCTTCCCAAGAGCTCCCACATGGCCCAGAGCAGGAGGGCAGCAGGAATTTGGGGGTTTGGTCACTCAGGAGCTCACACCTGCAATTTCACCCCAGGAATTCCTAACACTGCCCACAGCAGGAGGGGAGCAGGGATTGAGGGGTTCTGCCTGCTCAGGAGCTCACACCTGCAATTTTACCCCACTCCTGCCCTGGAAATGCAATTTTACCCAATTCTTGCCCTGGAAATGCAATTTTACCCCACTCCTGCCTTGGAAATGCAATTTTACCCAATTCCTGCCCTCCCAATCCCCCTGGAAATGCAATTTTACCCAATTATTGCCTGGAAATGCAACTGTACCCAGTTCCTGCCCTGGAAATGCCATTTTTACCCCACTCCTGCCCTGGAAATGCAATTTTACCCAATTCTTGCCCTGGAAATGCAATTTTACCCCACTCCTGCCTTGGAAATGCAATTTTACCCAATTCCTGCCCTCCCAATCCCCCTGGAAATGCAATTTTACCCCAACTCTTGCCCTGGAAATGCAATTTTACCCAATTATTGCCTGGAAATGCCATTTTTACCCCACTCCTGCCCTCCCAGCCAGGCCAGGGCAATCAGCCCTGCCTGGGGGCTGCAGGGGAATGATTCCCCAGCCAGGGGTGTGCAAATGGAAGCAGATTAACTCCTGTGCCTCAGTGTCCCTCTTTGTGAGAGAACCTCCAGCAAACACTGCTGTGAAGGGAGGTTTAATTTATTTATGTCATGGCTAATTAACAGCAGAGATCCTGCCTCAGAACGGGGATTATTAGCCACAATAATATTATTATTCCGGCGCTGTTGATTTTTGCTGAACTCTTATCAATAGGTGATAAGCACCCATAAATCAAGGAGGGATTAGCAGCACCCCAGGGCAGCAGGATCAGAGCAGGGAGGTGGGAGCAGGTCCCACCCAACCCGGGATAAATGTGCTCCATCCTCTGAGCCAGGACTTATTGAGGAAAAACACAAAACCACAAACCAACCTGCGCTGTATATCCATTTCCCCACAGCTTAGCTGCAAACACATCAACCAATTTGCAATTCCAAGCTGAACTTGAGGGATTAGAACCTATTTTTCTGTGCTAACAGAACGAAAAATAAATAGAAGTTTGCGGGTTGTTTTTCAAATGGCCTTTAAATCCAAGGTTTATTTATACACCATTTCTCTCCCAAAGCACAGAAATAAAAAGTCTTCGCTCCTCTTCTTCATCTAAGATATCTTCATATCTTTTCCCATGAAAATAATTCATGTCACTGAGAAAAAACCTCTTCTGTGAATCACTGATGAGTCTTTGATGCTTAATGTGCTGTCCAGCACGAGCTCTCTCGGAACGTTCTTTAACAAGAAGATCTGATTTTTCTTCCTACCATCATTAAAGTTTCCCCTTCAAATTTCACTTAACAAGCAAATGAATGTTCTCCCAGCATAATTATAATTCCTTCTCTTTTTTTTTAAAGAAGAAGAATTTCATGTAGGAAAAAGCTTCATCAGAGCTGTGTGCCCCCGGGAGGAGCCAGCCAGCTGAGCCATGCTGGGATTTACCTCCAGTTTGGGCTGGGGTGGGTTTGAAAGCCAAATCTGACAGGATTCCTGGGGAGAACAGCAGAGCCCTCCTGCAGGGCCTCTCTGGCTGCCTTGGGGCAGAAATCCCCGTTCTGCTGAGTCAGTTTTCCATGCAGAATTCCAGAGGGTGCCAGGCTGGGCACAGGGGGCTCTGGCATGGCTGAGCCTTGCTCAAACCTCTCTGCTCCCCCTGGGCACAGCTCTGCCAGCCCCACAACCCCTCATTATGAATGGGTTTTATCCTCTGGCAGTAATTGCTTTGTGGGTTCAAAGGAGCTGCCCCTCCAGGAGCAGGGACCTGGAATTCTGGAATTCTGGCTACCCTTCCCTGATTATTTTCCCCTTTTTTTGCTCCCCCTCACCTTCATGGCTGGGTTTAATCCCTGATTTCTGCCCTGGGCTGGCAAATCCTTTTCCTTGGGAATAATGGCACCCATCCCAAACACCTGAAATCCCAAACACCTGAAATCCCAAACAGCTGAACTGGCAGAATGTGGAAACGAGTGGAGGGCAGGGAGTGTTTGAGTCGAGGCCTTGGTGTGCCATGGGCTGTGAAATTCAATCTGCCAGAGCTCCTGGCCTCAGAGCAATTACAGACAGCAAACTGAGGGGAGGTGTCCCAAATTTCTGGGCACTGGTGGGAAATGCCATGCTCAGATCTGCCCCTGGATCCCTGGAATGTCCCAGCCAGGCTGTGTCACAGACACCGTTTATGGAAAATCCTTTCCTTGGGATTTTCCCCCCTTTTGAGAAGCTGAGAGGCCTCAGGAACAAAATGTGAACAATGGTTATCTGCTGCTGTGGGATGCAACAGGTGCAAATGGGATTGGCCTCATGTGGTTGTTTCTAATTAATGGCCAATCACAGCCCAGCTGGCTCGGACTCTCTATCCGAGAGAGAAGTTTTTATTATCATTCCTTTCTATTCTATTCTTAGCCAGCCTTCTGATGAAATCCTTTCTTCTATTCTTTTAGTATAGTTTTAATGTAATATATATCATAAAATAATCAATCAGCCTTCTGAACCATGGAGTCAGATCCTCGTCTCTCCCCTCACCCTGGGACCCCTGTGAGCACCATCACAGGCTGGACAGGGCTGGGGGCACCTGGGACAGGGGAAGGTGACCCTGCCATGGTATGGGGGGCACCGGGTGGGGTTTGAGGTCCCTCCCAACCCAATCCATCCCAGCATTCTCTGTCGATGCCAACCCTGCCTCTTGCTGGGCGTCTGCAGAGTTTCTTAAACAAACACCCTGCAACACAAACAGCAATAAAACACCCAGAGCAAACCTCGGTGCCCGGGAGAGAATGAACAATTAGCCAGATAATAGAATATACAAACAGCAACTGCCTTAAAAGCAGCTGGAAATGCGTAGGGAACAAGGCACTGTTACAGTTCTCCTCCCCCTCTGGATTTGTCTGGGGATGCTCAAAGCCTCCTCTTGAGGGAAGAAAAACCCTCTCATTTCTGCTCTATTTGTATGCCAGAGTAGCAGTTTGGAGAAATTAAAAATAATTGATACATTCACCAAAGCACGAGCAGGAACTATTTCATATTTTTAAAAGCTTTGCAAATATCCAGGAAAAAAAAAAGTGCTGTGCCTGCATAAAGCCAGAGCTGAGATCTGCTCAGAATGATGGAATGGAGCCCTTTTTTTTCTGGGAATATCTGAGTGCAGCAAACCCACAGATGGAGGAAATGTGGAAAAGCTGAGTGATCCCTGGGGCTGGCCCTTTGTGCTGGGGAAAGGTTTTCCCCTGAGCCCCATCCTGCTGAGGGTGGGCTCAGTGCCACCCTCACCCTGCCCTGACACATCCCTGGGTTATCAGGAGTTTGGGGGCAGTGTTGGTGCTGTGCACAGATTAAATGAACAGATCCAAGCTGGGATGCTGGAACCCAGGACATCCCTCTGGCTGCCCTGGAGGACTCCAGGCCCTGGCAGGGGTTCAGAGACCTTGGCATGGAGTCAAAACCACCTGTGCCCTTGATTTAGCCCATGGAAACAATTCCCAACTCTGTGTCAGGAGTTACAAGCCACAAGGGTTTGAGTAGAATGATGGTGAATTTGTCAAGGGTGAAAATGGAGAATTTTGGGGATTTAGAATGGGGGTTCAAGAGGCAGGGTGGAGGAATCTGGGTGTATTCTGTCCTCCTTCTTATCCTCCTTCTTCTCCTTCTTCTTCTTCTTCTTCTTCTTGTCCTCCATCTTCTGCTGTGCTGGTGGCACTTCTGGATTGGTTTAGAGCAGAGACAGACTGTCTGACATAGGTGATAGGTATTGGGAAATTATTGTAAATAAAGTACAGGTGGTTTTTAGTATAAAAAGTTAACACCACCCTGAAGGCAGGCAGTGTGCCACAAACTGACCTGCTGGGCAGATCTCAGCAGGTTGGAGAAAGAATGATATAGATAACAGAAAATTATTTTCACCAAATTCTCACTCCATTATTTTCACCAATTTTTTCATGGATTTCTGGTGGATCTCCCCACAGCTGTGCCCTCAGGAACTGCAGCAGGAGCAACCAGAGGAGAGGATTCCCAAGGAGGTGAAAGGGAACAAAGCACAGAAAAGGCAATTCAAGGTGCACAAAATCCTCCATTATTTCACCAAATTCTCACTCCATTATTTTCACCAGATTTTTCATGGGATTTTTGGTGGATCTCCCCACAGCTGTGCCCAGGAGCTGCAACAGGAGAGGATTCCCAAGGAGGTGAAAGGGAACAGAAGCACAGAAAATGCAATTCAAGATGAACAAATGCCTCCATTATTTCACCAAATTAAATGCACTTTTCCGAGTGGGAAGGCAAAAGTCAGTCATTATCTGTCTGTAATACATGGCAGCAGATAATAAAGAGGGTTTATGATCTCTGAAAGCAAATCAGAGGGTATTTAAACAACACGTCTGTCTCTGCAGGAGCGATAATTACAAATCCAGGTCCAAAGGCAGAACAAGGCAGCCCTGCCCGGGCTCCTGCACGCAGGGAGGGAAACCTCCTGCAGCCCCTCTTGGGAGGAGCATCCAGGAGGGATGCAGCCCAAAAATCCCTGGAATTCACCCCAAAATCCTCCCTGGGACCCCAAAATTTACCCCAAAATTCCCAAAATTTACCCCAAAATCCTGAAATTTACCACAGAAATCCTCCCTGGGATCCCAAATCCCTGAAATTTACCCCAGTTTGGACCAGTTTGGTGCAGTTGAGACCAGTAAGGATCAGTTTGGGACCAGTTTAGGACTAGTTTGGGACCAGTTTAGGACCAGTTTGGGACCAGTTTGAGCCAGTTCAGGACCAGTTCAGACCAGTACAGGCCAGTATGGACCAGTTTGAGCCAGTTCAGACCAGTTTGGTTCCAATTTGAGCCCCAGTGACCCCCCCCAGTTTGGCCCAGTTTGGCCTCAATGCCCCTCCCAACCCCCCTGGTGCTCCCAGTATGGAGGGGGTTTGGTGGCCCTGGCAGGGTTTTGGTGGCCCCAGGAGGGTTTGGTGGCCCCAGGAGGGTTTGGTGGCCCTGGCAGGGTTTGGTGGCCCCTATGAGGTTTTGGTGGTCCCCAGGTGGGTTTTGGTGGCCCCCAGAAGGGTTTGGTGGCCCTGGCAGGGTTTTGGTGGCCCTGGCAGGGTTTGGTGGCCCCCAGAAGGGTTTGGTGGCCCCCAGGTGGGTTTTGGTGGCCCTGGCAGGGTTTGGTGACCCCCCAGGAGGGTTTGGTGGCCCCCAGGTGGGGTTTGGTGGCCCCAGGAGGGTTTGGTGGCCCTGGCAGGGTTTTGGTGGCCCCAGGAGGGTTTTGGTGGCCCTGGCAGGGTTTTGGTGGCCCCAGGAGGGTTTTGGTGGCCCTGGCAGGGTTTGGTGGCCCCTAGGAGGGTTTTGGTGGCCCCAGGAGGGTTTAGTGGCCCTGGCACAGCCCAGTCCATCCAGGAGATGAAAAGGAGCATCCCCAGGCACAGGGCTTTGCTGCAGCCTCGTATTTCCTTGGGTGTCTCTGCAGTTAATTAGTCATCCTCTTCTCCCAGTTAATTAGCTGAAAGAAAAGCAGCCCTTTGTACTCAGCCCTATAAATTGCAGCCCTTGCCTGTCCTGTGTGTCAGCAGAGATGACTCTGCTGCGTTCCCTCAGCAAGGTCACATTTACAGTTCCTGAAGCTTTGGGAGGAAGCTCAGCCAGGACGTGGGGAAGGATTCAAAGTTCCCGTGAAGCCTTAAAAAAATTATCAGAGGCACTGGGAGGGAAAATTGGGAGGATCAAAGCCGAGGGACCCCATTAAAAACGACTCAGTAATGAAAAAGTTACCGAGGAAATGCACAGAGGTGGCAGAAGAACTTCAGGGGTTGGTGAAGGAGAGGGGAGTGCTCAGGGAGGGGCTGCAGCCCTGGGTGAGCCTGCAAAGGCTCAGAGCTGTTCCAATAAAAGGGGTTTGGCCTTTAGGTTTAATGATTTATTATCAATCAATAACTATTTGTTGAATAAATAGCAATAATTATTAATATTATTTATAATATTAAAATTAATAATAATTTAATAATTATTTAGGTTTAATAATTTACTATCAATCAATAATTATTTACGTAATAAATATTAATTGTATTTATATTAATAATTATTAAGGATTAATCATTAAATAATTATTTAGGTGCAATAATTCATTATCAAACAATAATTATTTATTTAATATATATTATTAACAATTAATGTTATTTATATTATTAATCATCATTAAATATTAATAATTTAATAATTATTTAGGTTTAATAATTTACTATTAATCAATAATTATTTACTTAATAAATATTAATTGTATTTATATTAATAATTATTAAGGATTAATCATTAAATAATTATTTAGGTGTAATAATTTATTATCAAACAATAATTATTTATTTAATAAATATTATTAACAATTAATGTTATCTATATTATTAAATATTAATCATTTAATAATTATTTAGGTTTAATAATTTCTTATCAGCCAATAATTATTTATTTAATAAATATCATTAACTATTAATGTTATTTATATTATTAATAATTATTAACTATTAATAATTAAATAATTATTTAGGTTGAATAATTTCTTATCAGCCAATAATTATTTATTTAATAAATATTATGAACTATTAATGTTATTTATATTATTAATCATTATTAACTATTAGTAATTTAATAATTATTTATATTTAATAATTTATTATAATTCAACAATTATTTATGGATTTAGGTTCTAGGTTTAATACATGGAGATGGTTACAATGGATTTTTACAAAGTGTATTTTAAGCATTGATTTATTAAAGCTGAATTGTGCTGTGTCCCGAAGCCCTCCTGACAGATGAGTGAATAGGAAATGATTTCCCAGCACCCTGTGCTGCTTTCTGCTGCTGCTGTACAGCAGCTCTGCTCGTAGGGCAGGTTAAAGAACCCTCAACCTTCTATTTAACACAATAAACTTTGTCAGATGTTGTTGTTATTATTTTATCTGAGTGCTGCATCCCAGTGTAAAATCTGCATAAAAGCCTCACTGACTCCTCGAGCTGGGTGCAAGCAGGAGGAGGGAGGGGAAAGCTGAGCAAGGTTGCTTTTATTTCATCTGCCTCAATTTTATTTAATCAGGCCCTAATGATAGGCATTAAAAACGCTGGCAAATCCAGGGAAACAACTTTATTCCTGTTCACCACTTCTGTGTGCAGGGTGGGGATGGCAGAGAGTGGTAAATATGAAATAATGAACCTCATTGCCATGGAATTCACAGCTGAGCAGGAACAGTTAACACACTCCAGAAAAAAAAAATGAAATAAATTCTAGGCTGGCAAGAAGAGCAGCATTTGCTGTGATTATGGCTCGTTTGTGGTAGTGGCCATTAGCAGTGGAGAGCAGAGCAGGCAGGGTGGGCTCTGTTGGGTTTTTTGCCTTTAGCAGGGAATAATTCAGGCTGGAGGGGCTCACAGAGGTTGTGGTTTAATGCTGGGGCTGCCCCTTGGGGACAGCTCACACCAGCAGGTTTGGGGCTGTGACCTCTGGAAATCACCTGAGGGGGCTCAGCCCTGCCCTGCCTCCTCTGCATTAAATAAAACTCGGTTCTGCCTCCAGTTTTCCTTGTCAGGAGACCTCTGGAAGTCTGATTCCCTTGCTCTCCGCTCTCCTGTGTGTCCTGGTGTCATTTATGCCACAAAGGACAAAATGCCCACTGTAAATCACAGCTGGGTGGCTGAGACAGCTCACCACGAATGATGGAGGCCATCAAACCTCTTTTTTATATATATAAAATATCCCATCGAGCTGTTTCTGCTAACAGCCAGAGCATCTTTTATTAAAGATCCGATTTCAGGGCCTTTGGGGGTGGTTTATTCACCAGGACCAGAACAATGTTTAGGGACATCCAGGGGCACTTCTGGGGCTGCTGTGGGTGCCCAGGACAGAGCCCAGGACAGAGCCCAGCAGCAGCAGCCCCAGGCAGGAGCTTTTCCCCCTTTTAATGATGTTAAAGGCTGAATTCAAACCAGGGGCTCCTAATTGGCCCCGGGCTTGGTTTATTTTTGGGATGCACAGGTTTGGAGAAAGTTTTCTTTAGAAAGCCCCACAAGATCTGCAGAGGCCATGCAGTTTGTAGGGAACAAAGCACAGTGGATTTATCATGGAACCACGGCCAGAAGAGGCAGGAAATAATCGAGGGGGGAGAATTAAACATGTGGGGGGCATGGGAGGGAGGGGCTTTTGCAAATGAATCAGGAATTCTAATTAAACTCCTGGCTCATCATGATTAAAATGGAGCTGGGGGGGTTTGTGGTCTCCAGGGTTAGGTGACCACTGGGGACAGCTGTGGTGGTTTGAGGGTCCCCGGGACGATGGAAGGGATGAGAACCTTGACTCCAAGTTTCAGAAGGCTGATTTACTATTTTTATTCTTAATTTTATTATTACAATATATATTATATTAAAAGAAAATTATATACTAAAACTACACTAAAGAAAGAGGAAAAAAAACCCATCAGAAAGTTAGCAAAGAAAAGAAAAAAATTGAATAATAAAATCTTGTGACTGATCAGAGTCTTGACACAGCTAGACCTGTAATTAATTTCACATCCTGAGTAAACAATTCTCCAAATCGCATTCCAAAGTAGCAAAAACATAAAGAAGCTGAAGCTGCCCAGCTTCTCAAAAAAAATATCCTAATAAATTTTTTTTTCAGGAAATATGTCTGTGACAGCAGCAGCAGCACATCCTCTGTGCCCAAGAACAGATCTGAGACTCCAAGGGACATCTGAGCCAGCAGCACCTTCAGTGCTCTGCCCAGGACAGAGGGGACAAAGGCAAGGATCTGCTCCTCCAATTAAAAAATAAAATAAAATAAAATAAAATGCAAATGAGCAAAGAATCCCCCTGGTTAGAGAAGTTATTCCAGCAAGTGGCTCTATAAATGTCTTTATATTGTTATTTCCGATATTAGTTTGTTGTTCCTTCATGAAAGCTGATTTATTTGAAATGTTATTACTTGAAACACCCTAATCTTTTTGTAATAATTCATATACTGGAGATTACAGTTTTGGAAGGCAGCCCAGCTCTGGCTGGAATCCTATTTATGGATTAAAGGATTTGAACAGCATTGCAAGCTAGATCTCCCAATAGCAGGATAATGTAAACCTGGTTCCATATAAAACGCTTTCCCTGTGCAGTGGTAACCCCATTAAAGGCAGATTGTTGGAGGAGAGCCCTTCCATGGCAGCAGGGCAGGATATCTCACAGCCCTGGAGAGCCAGGGCTGAGCCCATCCCTCATCACCGTGCCCTGAGCTGCACCCTGAGCTGCACCCTGAGCTCTGCTCTCCCCTGGCACCCTCCCTGCCACAACCCCGGGGATTTTTGGGGCAGAACCTTTGTTCTGGAGAGAGCCCAGCCCCGAGCCAGGAGTGGGAGCTGCTCCTGCCCAGGGATGAACATCTCCATGGGCAGCAGCACAAACCCAGCCCAGGGATCCCCAGAGCCACCCCGGCACAATCCCAGCCCCAAAAGCTTTGGGGAGAGTTGTTATTTAATTAATTTCCCTCTTAATTGAATTGTGCATGGGGGAGCTCAGCCACGGGCTGAAGCTTCCTTGTGTGGTAACTGAGAATGGGCCACAATGGCAAAATTTATTTGTAACCTGCCCCAGATCCATAGGAAACACAGGACTGGGCAAAATTTCATTGTAATCTGCCCCAGATCCATAGGAAACACAGGACTGGGCAAAATCTCATTGTAATCTGCCCCAAATCCATAGGAAACACAGGACTGGGCAAAATCTCATTGTAATCTGCCCCAAATTCCATAGGAAACACAGGAGTGGGCAAAATTTCATTGTAATCTGCCCCAGATCCATAGGAAACACAGGACTGGGCAAAATTTCATTGTAATCTGCCCCAAATCCATAGGAAACACAGGACTGGGCAAAATCTCATTGTAATCTGCCCCAAATCCATAGGAAACACAGGACTGGGATGGAAACAATGGCCCTGAATGGCACTGAATTAATTGTGATCTGGGGAAGGAGAGGGATCAGCCTTGGGGATTCCAGGGGGTGCAGAAGAGAAGGACAGCTGGGATCACCTGCCCAGAAAATCTCATTCCTGAGGGGCTCCCCAAGCACAGTTTGCAGCTGGAAATGGGGTTCCTGTGCCTGGGGGTACCCCTGGGATCCCCCATCCTCTGGAGCAGCAGCAGGTGTGTGGGATGGGAGAGATCCCAGGCTGCTGGAGCTCTGTCTTGGGCAGAAATGAGAAATCAGAAATGAGAACTCAGAAATGAGAAATCAGAACTCAGAGCTCATTCCTCTGCTCTGGAGCCTGCCTCTTCCCTGGAATGGGGAGCAGCATGTGCATCCCGGAGGGTTTGAGCATTACTTGTTATTTCTGCAGGGATTTGAAGGTTAATAGCTTTACACAAGCCTAATTAATTGCTATTATTTAGTTTAATATTCTCTCCCAGCGCTGTGGCTGTGCAGAGCTCGCTGTGCCACCCTCCCTGCAGAGGGATGGGGAGCAGCAGCAGTTTGTCTGTTTGTTTGTTTGTTTGTCTGTTTGTCTGTTTGTCTGTTTGTTTGTTTGTCTGTGTGTTTGTTTGTCTGTTTGTTTGTTTGTTTGTTTGTCTGTTTGCTTGTTTGTCTGTTTGTGGCCCAGGTGGGTGCCCAGCACTGAGGAGAGCAGGTGCAGCCCTACCCAGGGGACCTGTGCAGGCAGTGGGGCAGCAGAGTGAGGGGGCAACAAAAGAAATGGGGGTAACAAAATTAATGAGGTTAATTAAAAAAATGGGGGTAATAAATAGGGTTAATAAAAGAAATAGGATTAATAAAAGAAATGGGGGTGTCACAGACATAATTTCTGAAAAATCCTTTCTCCAGGACCTTTTCTCCTGAGGAGCTGGGAAGCTTCAGCTCCTCCATGTTGTGCTGCATTGGAATGGGATTTGGAGAATTGTTTACCCAGCATGTGAATTGATTTTACTTGATGGCCAATGACAGCCAGCTGTGTCAAGGCTGTGACAGTCACAATTTTTTATTACTCATTCCTTTCTTTGCTAACTTTCTGATGTCCCCTTTCTCATTCTTTATATAGTTTTAGTATATAATTTTCTTTTAATATAATATATATCATAAAATAATAAATCAGCCTTAAGAAACACGGAGTCAAGATTCTCATCTCTTCCCTTGTTGGGGTTGCCTGCAAATTCTACATGAGGGCAACAAAATAAATAGGGTTAATAAAAGAAATAGGGTTAGCAAAAGAAATGGGGTTCCCATCCATCCCTGCCCTGCAGCAGGATCTGCTCCTGCTGGAGCCCATCCTGCTCTGTGCTGCCATGAGAAAGGAGTGAGCACCTGCAGCTTAAAGTTATCATTTAATAATTATATTTAAAAGTCTACCTGGCTCTATAAATTTTTAATGACAGATTAATTAAAAGCTCAGTTATGAAGGCTTTGGAAAGG
The DNA here is from genome assembly GCA_024362935.1 of Setophaga petechia. Taxonomy (NCBI): domain Eukaryota; kingdom Metazoa; phylum Chordata; class Aves; order Passeriformes; family Parulidae; genus Setophaga; species Setophaga petechia. The sequence goes on from JANCRA010000297.1 coordinate 89,521, forward strand.
AGAAATAAATATTTAATATTTTTTTAAATATTCATATGCTACATGTTTTTTAATCTTGAATAAATATTTTTGGATAATCAGGCGTGGGCTTTTTGTGATGCTAAAAGTTTGCATTGTAAATTCAACCATGATTGATTATAAACTGTGCAATCTATTAATTATGAAAGAGCACATGTGCTGCTCAGGACCTGGAAGAAATATCTGTATGTGGGTTTTATAACCAGAGGAGTTATCAAGGTAATGTGCTCGTTGAACCCAGGGAAAGCTTTGATTCATGTGCTGGTGGCAAGATCCTGACCTGCATCACAGTGAAATGCAGCTCTGCTCGTTCTTCCTTCCCACTGAGCAGGACACGGGGAGTGAGGAATGATCTCCCCATCCCCAGGGTGGGCAGGATGGGGCCTGGAGCACCCAGGGATGCGGGGAGGGGTCCCTGCCATGGGGTGAGGGGGTTGTTACAGCCTCTCAGGGGGGTTCTGGGGGTCTGGGAGCTCTGGGAGCTGCAGGATCGGGGCAGCCCCACACTGGGTGCCAATAAATTGGAATAACACCAATATAGCAGGACAGGATGTGTGTGGTGTTTCACCCCACAGACACTTTGGGCTGTGGGATGTATGGTGTTTCACCCCACAGACACTTTGGGCTGGCTGGGTGTGTGGTGTTTCACCCCACAGACACTTTTGGCTGGTTGGATGTTGGTGTTTCACCCCACAGACACTTTGGGCTGGCTGGGTGTGTGGTGTTTCACCCCACAGACACTTTTGGCTGGTTGGATGTTGGTGTTTCACCCCACAGACACTTTGGGCTGGCTGGGTGTGTGGTGTTTCACCCCACAGACACTTTGGGCTGGCTGGGTGTGTGGTGTTTCACCCCACAGACACTTTGGGCTGGCTGGATGTGTGGTGTTTCACCCACAGACACTTTGGGCTGGCTGGGTGTGTGGTGTTTCACCCCACAGACACTTTGGGCTGGCTGGATGTGTGGTGTTTCACCCCAGGGACACTTTGGGCTGGCTGGGTGTTGCAGTTGGCCCGTGGGGACAGGTCCAGGCCTGCAGGAGCTCTGGTGGTGCTGGGATGGAGCTTCCCCCCATAACAGGGGCTGCTCCTCAGGTTTCCCTCTGTGGAGAAGCTTTGAGGCCATGGTGAAGGAAAGGAGTCGGTTCTGATGGAGGGTTTGGATCCAGAGCTTTATTCTACATGAGGGCAACAAAATAGTTGCCCTCATGTAGAATAAAGGGCAACTTTATTCTGGCCCTCAGGCCTCTGAATGCAGCAGCAGCTCCAGCAGAACTCCCTGAGCCCGTGGCTGCTGCTCCTCTGAACCCCGGGCAGAGGGGCAGGGAAGGGACAGGGAGCCACCAACCAGGTCCAAGGGACGAAGGACACCTGGATGGCACCATGCCCTCCATCCTTTGAATTCTCTCTCCAGGCTGAGGTGTGAACATCCCAGAGCCTCAGCCAGCACAGAGCCTCTGGGCACTCAGATTTCCCCCCTGGGAAGGGGGATTGGGATCAGCTGTGGGTGCCTCATCCCCCTGCAGCCGCTCCTCAGAGCCCCAGGACCGTTCTCCCAGCACTTGTTGGTGTCCAGGAATTACAGGCACAGGATGGATCAGCCCCTTTGAAGCCTGGCTGAAAACTTGACTTAAGCCCCTGGAAATAATAAAAGGGAAGTAAAGAATTCAGTAAAGCTGCAGAAAAGGATTAAGGGGGGAAGGCCAAGGGGGACAGGCAATTGCAGCTCTGTGTGATGGGGTGACAGCACTGCTGCTATCACTGCAGCCAGGGGCTGCTCCCAGCCCTGCACACAAACCCTTCACCCCTTTGTAAATCTGCAGCCACTCTCTTGTATTTTTTTCTCTATACTCACAGTATTTAAGAAGGAATTAAAGTTTAAAAGCAAAGATTTTTTTTTTTTACCTATTCCCAGGAAATATTTTGTGTGTAATGAAGAGGCTGAAAATGCTCTCAAGCCTCTCAAGCCTTTGTTAAGAAAAGAGGCAGACTCTCAAAACCAGCAATATATTATATATATTATATATATTATATATATTATATATATTATATATATTATATATATTATATATATTGTATAATATATATATTATATATAGCACATATAGTACATACATGTAATGTATTAGATATATTAGATATATTAGATATATTATATTAGATATATTAGATATATTATATTAGATATATTAGATATATTTATTTTATATATATAACTGAATAGAATAGAATAGAAATTATATATTGTATTAATATATATTATACATAATATTATATATAATGTAATATATGATATACAATATATTCTATATAATATAACATAATATATATTGTTATATTATATATCATGATGATATGATATGATAATATATGATAATATATGATATGATATTATATTATATGATATGATATAATAATATAATATAATAATATAATATAATATAATATAATATAATATAATATAATATAATATAATATAATATAATATAATATAATATAATATAATATAATATAATATAATATAATATAATATAATATAATATAACAGCCCTGGGATATTTTGGTAAATTGTCATGATGTAAAACTGCATGGAGATGGATTGGGGAAGGGATAGACAGCTCCAAAGTTAAAGGAATGATGGCTCTGGAACTGGTCCTGAATTAATGACACCTTGTGGATCTTTACTGGCTGAGGAGCTGCAGCTGACACGGGCACATTTATTAATGAGAGCTGGTTCACAGCAGAGCAGGCTGGGCACAAGCTCAGGGCCACCCCAGGTCACACAGGGAATTTTGGAGCCTGGAATTTTGGGATGGAGCAGCAGGGCAGGGTGAGGCTGTGCATTCCCAGCCTGGGCAGCAGCAATAAATCCTCCCCAAAGGTGCAAACAGCCTTTGGGTCAAGTGAGATTTATTTTGGCCCGAGCTGAGGCTCCTGGTGGGGGTAACAAATGTGTGCCACAAAGAAAAGCCCACACGGGTGTAACCCTGATGCTGAATTAATTACAGGCTGATGAGCTCCATAAATACACCATGCTCTGATCATTTATCTGAAACATCTCATCTGGACTATAATTAGTAGATAAGAGACTTTAATCTTTCCTTTCTTCATGTTTGTTTGTACCTGTTTACGGGTTTAATTAAAACTAAAGCAGTTTAAAATAAATGATCAGAAAGGAGGAGTGATGAAGAGGAGGAAAGAAGTGGGAGAGCAGAGGAAGGAGATGGGAGGGGGGGCTCTGGATGGCAGGGGAAGGCCAGAGCAGCGAGCTTGGTTTTTTAAATAAAGCAGGAAAAAAAAGAAATTATAAAGGAATAGCCTTTAAAATAATTAACCAGGTTCTGTCCTCTTCTGCACTAATGGCTCTGAGCTCAGTTACCCACTGGCTCCTGATGCCTTCCCCGGCAAACTGGGGCAGTGCTCAGCCAAGTGCCAAACTCCAGGATTAAAATGCAACAGGAGGAAAGTGAAATATTGGTTTCCTTTCTCACATCCAGCCCCAATCTGCCTTTGAAGAAAGTGAGCTGCATAAAAAATGGATGAAAAGGTTCCTTGGGAAATTGCAGCGTTTGCCTACAGCAGAGGGTTTGGGGACAGACTGACACAAGTGACTGGGGGGCTCTGCCAGCTCCCCGTGGGCAGCTTCAGCTGCCAGGGAAGGTGAAAGCATCAGTGCTGATGCTCCAGACTTGGCTTCTGCCTCAGAATGAGCCTGGAATTCTGTTTTTCCGTGTCACCGGGTGTGACTGTGCTATGGGGACAGAGGGAGAGGCGGCTCAGGAGCTGGGCTGGGCTGGGCTGTGGCACTGGGAGCAGCACCTTGTTCTGGGCTGGGCTGGGTTGAGCTGAGCTGGGCTGGGCTGAGCTGGGCTGAGCTGAGCTGAGCTGCACTGGAAGCAGCATCTTGTTCTGGGCTGGGCTGGGTTGGGCTGAGCTGAGCTGGAATGAGCTGAGCTGGATTGAGTTGAGCTGGGCTGGGCTGCACTGGGAGCAGCACCTTGTTCTGGGCTGGGCTGGCAGAGCCTGGGGACACCCACAGCCCTCAGTGGGACCCTGGGCAGGCACAGCCTTGGCAGGGTGACCTCAAAGGAGCCTTTTCTGAGCTGTGTGCTCCTGCAGGGCTCACGGGGAAATGGGGGTGTGTGTGTCAGAGGCACTCACCCTCTGAGCTCTGAAGGGGACTCACTCTCTGTCCTCCTCTGACCCCAACATCTGGGAACAAAACTGCACCACCCTCCCTCCTGCAGGCTGCTCTGCCCTTTTTGTTGTCTGAGATCTTGTTCAGATCCTGCCCCCTTTCACATCTGATCAGCTTCTGCTGCGCTGGGCTCAGGCAGGAGCACAAACAAACAGAGCTCAGCCCCCAGCTGCTGCCCCTGCTCGGTGCTCCGGGCTGGCCCTGCCCTCCCCTGTGCCCAGGGAGTGCCCAGCTGGTGCCATGGGCTGCCCCAAAGGGGGTCCCTTGAACCCCCTCCTCCTGTGTGGGGATTGTGCTGAGCAGGGGCACAATGTGGCCACACCTCAGGTGTGTACCAGGTTTGGAGGGTTCACTTTTTCATGTGAATCACAAAATAACAAAGTTTTACAAAAAAAATTTATAAAAAGAAAAATGTTCTATAAAAAGAAAAATCACATTTTCTTCTCTCTGCAGCTGCAACTCCATGGGGCAAAATCTCTGTGTGATCTACGAAATTACAGGTGTGGGGCATGACCCAGCCTAGGAACTGCTGTGACCTGGGCTGGGTTTAGTAAATCATTAGCTCCTGTTAATGAGGAATTGTTTGTCCTGCACACCTCCCAAAGTCAGCTGGAAGTTTTTCTCTTAGTTTTGCATGACTGGAGAAACCTGAGCAGCACAAGGCTGCTGGGGCAGGCAGGGAGCTGAGTGAGGAGCTGTGCTCAGGCTGCTTTTAGAGTGATTGATCTTGTTTCAGGGCTGGCACCCAGCTCCCCTCCCGCTGGCAGCAGCCCCCGCTGCTTTCCAGGCTGTTTTCCACGCCAGAGGAGCAGAGAGTGAGTGCTGGAATGAGCCTGTTCTGGGTTTGAATGTCCCTGAACAGCACAGCAGCACTGCGGGCTCAGCACTCGGGTTCAGGCTTGGGGTTGAACCTGTCTCAGTTTGCTTGGGCTCAGGTGAGATCACTGGGGGTGCCATTCCCAGGAATGGGAGCAGGGATGGGGCTGGTGGGGTTCTGTGTGCAAACCCACCCCCAGCCCTGGGCTCTGCCCCTTTGGGCCATGGGGATTTGTGTGCCAAACCTGCCCTGGGCTCTGCCATGCCCAGGAATGGGAGCAGGGATGGGGCTGGCAGGTCCTGGCCAAGGGGATTTGTGTGCCAAACCTGCCCTGGGCTCTGCCATACCCAGGAATGTGAGCAGGGGGTCAGACTGGTGAGGATTTGTGTGCCAAACCCATCCTCAGCCCTGGGCTCTGCCCCTTTGGGGGTGGTTTCACATCCCTGAGGGGAGCTGGGATGCTGGGAAATGCAGGGGTTAAATCAGAGTCAGTGAAATCAGAGATTCCACGGTAACTCCAACAATTTCAGCCTCCTGTTTGTGACAGATTCAGTGGGTGGAAGGTGGAAGGTGGCAATGGCCAGGGTTTGGGGTGTGTGTGACCCACACAAGCATTGCAGGGCTCTCACCCAGCCCTGCTCACTCCTCATCCAGCTGTTCCCTCCATCTCCATCCTCCTGCAGACATCCACATCCAGGAGATGCAATCAATGCCTGCATTTCCATGCTGGAGGCATTCCCCACAGAAATCCCCTGCTCAGTCAATTAGCAGCACTGAATTTCATATTACTTAAAATCTATTCTCCTGCAAGGCTGGAGATTCCAGCATCTCCACCTATATTTGCTGGGATTATTGCTTAAAGGTGGCTTAGCTGCTAAGCCACTGCTGCAAAAGCTCCATTAAGTTCTTTCCTTGTTGTACATGGGAGCTGGAAGGATTTCAGGGCAGCAGGTCGGCTGCAGAAACCCGACACCCATTCTTCCAGCAATTAAACTTTGCAAAGTAAACTCTGTGGATTTCATTAAGGAAATGGAGCCATCAGCACTGGGAATAGCGTTTATGAATATTTCCTGGTAATGGCCAAGCCAGCCC